>NQII01001404.1:0-11020 GCA_002778355.1 Clitarchus hookeri
AAGCTACCAGACATTGCGTTGTTAGTCAGGTCAGGAAGAACAGTCCACGATAAGTTAGAGAGAGCGCGTTTATAAACATACAGACTTGATATAGACCCCATTGTTTACGTGTCACTTCATATTCAATTGTCTGTAAAATAAACATATTTTTGTAATACAGACTCTGCCAAACTGTTTGTAATTAAATCAAAATTACTTATTGGGTATTACACATTGATATTTATTTGCGATATAAGTATTTCCTACCGGCTAAAATATCATCATCATCATCTTCATAATCATCATTTCCGTTTTCCGTAGTCTCTCGATGGAATATGCTACTCTGAGTGTTTCTCACGTCAGTCAATTTGAGTGATTAAATGCCGTACAAAAACTAACTCAACTAGAAAACACAACATTGAAATTAATTCAAATCACTCATTCAATTAGGCGGGCTGGAGATGGAATAGCTACGAAAAAATGTGTTATTTTATATTTGTGCCACATACTGTTCAACTAGTAGACATTATCTGTGATTACTTCTCCTTTATATATATTTTTATAGCACATGGTTTTTGCAAAATTACAAGTAAAAGTCAAAATTGTATTGTTTTGTAATGTATAAATAAATAAACCAATCTATCTGCAAAAAAATTAATAAGTTTTAATGAAAGGTATTGTCTTAATTCGTTTTAAGGTATTCTTACCAAAAGTTATTTTACAAAAATGTAGGGGCAGCCGCAATCAAATGTATGCATGTATTTCCTTATTTTAAACAATTCTTTAAAATATATTTATAATATTTATTTTTACGGGGAAAGAGTAATTACTGTGAATGTCTAAAAGTGTGATACGCCCTCTACCTCCTATGAGCTGGAGACTTTGGAAACCCCCCGAAGAAACCCCATCAGCATAAGGCAGAAAGGTGGTCATTTTGTATTGGTCTGCATCATGTCGTCTCATAAAGGAGCCCTGACATGTTTTCTCACCTTTCAAACTTTATTATTTGCGTGGTTGCAACTGGAAACATTTTATGGGAAATTAAAAAAAATGCATTATTGCAAAATTTGGAATACTTTACTTGAATATTTTTATATAACTACTTTTATACCAAATATGTAATACAATATTTCATAATCTTTTGCAAAAAGCGACATTTAAATATATAGTTGAAATATTTAGCTAAAAAGTTATCGAAATTAATACAAAAATATATTTTAAATTATTTTGTAGGGGCACGACCTGCAATGCCCTACCTCCTGTGTGTCCTTTCCCCGCCGTCTCACAGCATTATATTACTTTGGTATAATTTCTAAGTATCATCCCCAAAATGTACATGCTTTAAGTTATTTTTCCTTTCCTTCACAAAACTTCAATTTCATTAAAAAACATTCTGGCCAAAGCCTGACACTTAACAATTATCTACCTTTGTTCTACATTAACAACTATTTTTAAAAGACGCCAAATACTACAATACTTATCGCCATTATGAACACCTCCAGAGTCTACGCATGCCTATCTATTTAAAAAAAACCTTTCCTCACCCCTCATCAATACTTATCATTTAATGTATTTGCCAACGGGGTGTTCAGCATTTAATTAGGTACATTTAATTTTAACCAATAGGAAAAAGGTATTTTGATATAGACGACTTTCAGAACTACACGGCGACAGTCTTTTATTTTCTGTCGTGAGCATTTTCTCTCTTCTACCTGCAACTATTGGCAACACCGCTGACGTCACCAGGGCGTAGCCAATAGTAGTGAGGCACGTCAGTCTATTGTCTGGCCGGGCTGGAAGCACGGGCGCTTTCCGTAGTTGGATTACTGACGCAGAAGCTGTCACTGCTGGTGGATTCGCTGCTGCTTCCAAGACCCACTTGGGGTCGGACGCCGAGACCGTAGACGAGGCAGCATACCTCGTGGTCTTCCAGAGCTGCTACAAACTATACGCCAAAGGTAGGAAAAACGTCCACAGCTGAATTTAACAACGGACAGGCGAAAATACGTAACGAGACGTACTTTTTATAGGGAATTGGAGCTCTTGAACACTAGACGAAAACATATCGTCTCAAGTGAAACAGTATGTGGTAAAAATATAAAATAACAAATGTATTCGAGGAAAACACCCTTAAGACATGAGAAATTATTTACTTATTCGTGTCCAACGTCAGTTTAAGTGTTGCAGTAGTGTTAATGTTTAAATCTGTTTTAAGGACGAGATTATATATATGGGAATGCAGTAAGAAAATGCAGAGTATATTACCATATAGCCAAGCTATATGGAAGAAGTAGTGAATACAAAGGACTTCGGTTATATAATAAACTTCCAGGCACCATAACATCTCTCGATTCTAATAATTTAAAAAAAATTGATAAAATAATTTACTGGACATAATTTATACTGTTCAAGAATTTGAGGAATTGCTATGTCATCTATAAATGTCTTACCCTGTAACATGTAAGTCTATGTTATAAAGTCATATATGTATAATTTGTACTCTAATTGCCATACACTCATAATCTAATCTTATGTGTATTTCCAAGAATAGCTCTGAATTTCCTTTTTAAATTATATATGGAATAAACAAGTTACTGTAATTATGTAAATATTGTTTGCTTGTAGGGATGCCTGTATGTTATCTTATGTTTACTAATAAGAATAGCTGTGAATTTAACTGTAAGGTTTTATGGATGGAATAACCAATTTATTGTAATTTGTGTTTATACCATATTGTGTAAATACTGTCTGTTTGTAGCGTATTGCAAATTTGTAAAATATTTCGACATGTCCAATACCGTAGTGGACGAAAACAAACAATCGTGACAAGTGCGGGATGAGTGTCTGTCGACGAGACGGGGGCGGCAGTGTGCAGCGACTGTACTTGGGCAGAGATGGGGAGAGAGGTTGGGGCGGAGTCCCAGGAGAGAGGCCGCTACAAGCCAGGTTAATTAGCGGCTCGCNGGGGGGAGGTGGGGGCACGACCTGCAATGCCCTGCTGACCTGCCTGCTTCCTGTGTGCCCTGCCCCCGTCGTGTCGACCTCTGACCTCTGTTACACGGTCACACCCGGGAAACGCGACTTCACAACTAGAGGCTGCTCGCGGTCAACTGAGCACTTCTGAAAGCCCTGCTTGAGATCGACTTGCAAGCGCACTCTGTATTCATGTAACTTATGTAGAATTGACGTCGCCAGTTGGAGCCTGGTCACTTCATTCGCGCGTCATCCAAGTGAAAGTGTGGAATGTTTTCGGAAAGTTTCGTGGGTTCATAATGTGCAAATTCGTGCTTCTATGTGTATGAGACGAAAAACAAGACCTAAGTATCAACAATTGTACGTATTACATTGTCAGTAGTGCATCAGGTCGTATAACTGTTTGCATTATTCCCCTGCTAACTTCACTAGAACCAAGCGTGCCAGGATGTACTGCAATGCACGTGTAGCTACGAGCAATACGAATTAATAACGCGCAACGTATACTGTCATTAATGGAGTGTAATGACAATGTACGTAACTGACTAGGTGACTCAGTATTAAGTAAAGAATTCTTAATTATAACTTTTTATATAATTTGAGTTGTGTTTTGATACGGCCGGGAACCTCCATTTATTTATTTGGAATATCAATGTCGGATATATAAATAACTTCTCTTTATAATTCATTAAACACTGCCACAGATGTCGTAAGTACACAAATACGATATGGCGTGGCTGTTCGTTTCATGAGGGCGTAACCAGTTTGCGATTTGCTGCACGAGGCTCTGGGAACGAGCAGTGTGTCTGATTGGCTACCGCGTGTTGTGAAGGGTTCCCTACTGGCTGAGCTGCCGGCTGACGTGTAAGTTATCAGGCGCTGATTGGCGAATGGCGTTCCAACATGTTGTTGTTAACCAGTAACGCCAGAACTATTTCTTACCAGGCCTTTTACCAACACACGTTTTTTTTCTCTATGTTTTTATTAAAGTTCATTTTAATGAAATATTATAATTCATAAATGAATTATAAAGGACATTCCATTAAAAAAATAATATCCTTTTATGTTAACAGAAGTATAAAACGTTTGCGATATCGTACACTACAATGGTTACCGTTTCGNAAAAAATAATATCCTTTTATGTTAACAGAAGTATAAAACGTTTGCGATATCGTACACTACAATGGTTACCGTTTCGTATCGTAAAATTTCAGTTCTGTTATAATTGTTATGCCAGAGGCATTATGCCACGGGATGTGCATTATGGTCATAACGTGACTGTGAAGCGATGAAAACGTATTGTAAAATAACGTAGGGCGCCATTTTGATGGTGACTGTTTTGTAAGGCGTGTCAGAGATTCCCGAGACATCATGCTACGATGGTTTCCCGTTTCCACTTTATGTTTGTGTTATCCTCTAACCTGCGTAGCTAGAGATTGTGGTTCAAGACTGGAGTATTTTCTTTGTGTTATATTAATGAATTAAGCATACATTTAAAGATTCAACACTGTGGAAGGCACTTCCTACAAGACACCAGGACTCAAAGCTGGCTGAGTTTCTNAGCATACATTTAAAGATTCAACACTGTGGAAGGCACTTCCTACAAGACACCAGGACTCAAAGCTGGCTGAGTTTCCTGCAGTTATTTTGAAATGTGCCTCTCGTTTGGTTTGGCTATTACGGCAGTAAATTGCCATTACCTTGCCAGAGTTCATAACATTATTTGGAGTACGTTAATAGGCAGCAGGTTTCGTTATTATTAAATGTAAAAATCTTATATATTCGGTTGTATTTCACGTTTCCATCGCCGTGTATCAGAATGTCGTCCGTGGAACGGCCTCTGCATTCGCATGCTCCAATAACCCGAGCGCCCGCTGTTTGTGAACAAACACCGTCACTGTCACGCCAGCGTGTTGCACGATTTCTCTTCAGATTGTTCCATCTCTCTTGATGTGTGTGTGACCTTTGTCAGCAGACTGTTTGTGAACAAACACCGTCACTGTCAGCGGTCGCACAACGTGCTAAAGAGAAGTCTAACAAGGTAGAGAGAAGATGTGTGTGTGACCTTTGTCAGCAGACTACGTGCTTTGGAGCTGCTTGGATTGGCTGTCATCCCAGTACATGTTTTATAACCATACACTCGCTGTTTCTGTAGCTGATAGTCTGTGTTCAGCTTAATCTTACACAAAGCATAGGAAAATAACTCTTGCATTTATTTAGAAACATAGCTGGAATATTATCTGATCGTTCGGTGGTGCCCCTTGTTGTTATGATAAGGAGCCTCGATAAAGCTTATACATTTTTAACAGCGTACTAGTTTTTAAAAAATNCCTGCAATGCCCTGCTGACCTGCCTGCTTCCTGTGTGCCCTGCCCCCGTCGTGTCGACCTCTGACCTCTGTTACACGGTCACACCCGGGAAACGCGACTTCACAACTAGAGGCTGCTCGCGGTCAACTGAGCACTTCTGAAAGCCCTGCTTGAGATCGACTTGCAAGCGCACTCTGTATTCATGTAACTTATGTAGAATTGACGTCGCCAGTTGGAGCCTGGTCACTTCATTCGCGCGTCATCCAAGTGAAAGTGTGGAATGTTTTCGGAAAGTTTCGTGGGTTCATAATGTGCAAATTCGTGCTTCTATGTGTATGAGACGAAAAACAAGACCTAAGTATCAACAATTGTACGTATTACATTGTCAGTAGTGCATCAGGTCGTATAACTGTTTGCATTATTCCCCNGACCTAAGTATCAACAATTGTACGTATTACATTGTCAGTAGTGCATCAGGTCGTATAACTGTTTGCATTATTCCCTTGCTAACTTCACTAGAACCATGCGTGCCAGGATGTACTGCAATGCACGTGTAGCTACGAGCAATACGANTATTCCCTTGCTAACTTCACTAGAACCATGCGTGCCAGGATGTACTGCAATGCACGTGTAGCTACGAGCAATACGTATTAATAACGCGCAACGTATACTGTCATTAATAGAGTGTAATGACAATGTACGTAACTGACTAGGTGACTCAGTATTAAGTAAAGCATTCTTAATTATAACTTTTTATATAATTTGAGTTGTGTTTTGATACGGCCGGGAACCTCCATTTATTTATTTGGAATATCAATGTCGGATATATAAATAACTTCTCTTTATAATTCATTAAACACTGCCACAGATGACGTAAGTACACAAAGACGATATGGCGCGGCTGTTCGTTTCATGAGGGCGTAACCAGTTTGCGATTTGCTGCACGAGGCTCTGGGAACGAGCAGTGTGTCTGATTGGCTACCGCGTGTTGTGAAGGGTTCCCTACTGGCTGAGCTGCCGGCTGACGTGTAAGTTATCAGGCGCTGATTGGCGAATGGCGTTCCAACATGTTGTTGTTAACCAGTAACGCCAGAACTATTTCTTACCAGGCCTTTTACCAACACACGTTTTTTTTCTCTATGTTTTTATTAAAGTTCATTTTAATAAAATATTATAATTCGTAAATGAATTATAAAGGACATTCCATTTAAAAAATAATATCCTTTTATGTTAACAGAAGTATAAAACGTTTGCGATATCGTACACTACAATGGTTACCGTTTCGTATCGTAAAATTTCAGTTCTGTTATAATTGTTATGCCAGAGGCATTATGCCACGGGATGTGCATTATGGTCATAACGTGACTGTGAAGCGATGAAAACGTATTGTAAAATAACGTAGGGCGCCATTTTGATGGTGACTGTTTTGTAAGGCGTGTCAGAGATTCCCGAGACATCATGCTACGATGGTTTCCCGTTTCCACTTTATGTTTGTGTTATCCTCTAACCTGCGTAGCTAGAGATTGTGGTTCAAGACTGGAGTATTTTCTTTGTGTTATATTAATGAATTAAGCATACATTTAAAGATTCAACACTGTGGAAGGCACTTCCTACAAGACACCAGGACTCAAAGCTGGCTGAGTTTCTTGCAGTTATTTTGAAATGTGCCTCTCGTTTGGTTTGGCTATTACGGCAGTAAATTGCCATTACCTTGCCAGAGTTCATAACATTATTTGGAGTACGTTAATAGGCAGCAGGTTTCGTTATTATTAAATGTTAAAATCTTATATATTCGGTTGTATTTCACGTTTCCATCGCCGTGTATCAGAATGTCGTCCGTGGAACGGCCTCTGCATTCGCATGCTCCAATAACCCGAGCGCCCGCTGTTTGTGAACAAACACCGTCACTGTCACGCCAGCGTGTTGCACGATTTCTCTTCAGATTGTTCCATCTCTCTTGATGTGTGTGTGACCTTTGTCAGCAGGCTGTTTGTGAACAAACACCGTCACTGTCACGCCAGCGTGTTGCACGATTTCTCTTCAGATTGTTCCATCTCTCTTGATGTGTGACCTTTGTCAGCAGACTACGTGCTTTGGAGCTGCTTGGATTGGCTCATCCCAGTACATGTTTTATAATCATACACTCGCTGTTTCTGTAGCTGATAGTCTGTGTTCAGCTTAATCTTACACAAAGCATAGGAAAATAACTCTTGCATTTATTTAGAAACATAGCTAGAATATTATCTGATCGTTCGGCGGTGCCCCTTGTTGTTATGATAAGGAGCCTCGATAAAGCTTATACATTTTTAACAGCGTACTAGTTTTTAAAAAATNGGTGCCCCTTGTTGTTATGATAAGGAGCCTCGATAAAGCTTATACATTTTTAACAGCGTACTAGTTTTTAAAAAATGACCATTCCCATAGAATAAATACGCGTTGAGTGCAAATATGTATAGACTATTTATAATACAGCAAAACAACTTTGCTATACATTTTGGTAATAGAAAACCATGTCAAATATTTTTAAATTGCGAAAAGCAGTTTCATTTTACTTTAAGCGTACTTACCAACTATTCGTGCCATGAAACCTTTGGTTGTTCATACTTCATACTAGCAGTTATGAAACATGCAATTGACTTCTGTGTACTTACACTGTTCACGTGCTAACGGAACTTCTGTGCGGTCCCGCTAACGAAAGTTTCTCGCACTATGTCTACAAGAATTTGGTGAAAACTTAAAAAATTGCATCAAAGATATAAATAAGGTGCAGAATATCTGGGCGAATGAGTTAAAGAAAGGACCTTAAAGAGAGTAAAATGCAGTAGAAGCCTAATAAATGATAAATAGGGATTCACTAGCTGAACATTTAGTTTTCCGTCGATTACAAGATACCGCCTAAGTAAAGCGACAATGATCAAAGAAGGTCTCCAATCGAAGCCATGGCAGTATGAAAATGACTCTGAGGATTAAGAGCAGGGCTGAGGAAAATAAGAAACGCACCTCATAAGATAAAATATTTTGTCACGCTCCACAAAAACTCGTATAATTATAGAAGTATCTGTCATGTTCTCCATGTGTGATATATCCGGTAGCGGAGTGGCTGAGGTCACCTGCAGTCCCTAGGCGAAATGAACATGCCCATAACAAACAATTACATTTAAGAAAATATTTTTTGGTGTTGCTACTTTCGAATCGTAAGTATACAATGACAATGTGAATAAGTTAATTTTAAAACAATACACCAAACACTGACCTACTAAAGGCAATGAAAGCATGCGAATTTCTTCAATGAATAATTTTCGTTAGTGATTTTTATTTATTTAAAACCAATTACATTGCGTAAAATAAGCGATTGTTAGCGCAGTTGACTTGTTCACCAATCAGTTTAGGCGAAACAACTGAATGTGCTGCGCGTCTGATGTGAGGTAACTGATTAAAACCACTCGTTCAGACTTAGGCGTAAGAATGAGGCGTTAAAATCTAGCGATCTCNCTGATGTGAGGTAACTGATTAAAACCACTCGTTCAGACTTAGGCGTAAGAATGAGGCGTTAAAATCTAGCGATCTCAAAAAAAAATGTTCCCAAGTTGTTTTGCACTTGTTCATTCAGATATGATTGCTAATGAAGTAGACTCCTGTCAGCATAGTTCCATCGCAGTGGATGAAATAGTATCATAATGAATCGACTTACGTATTGTTTATATAAATAATAGGAGGTGGTAGAGATGGCACTTATTAATAAACTAGATATATATATATATATATATATATAATAACACAGACCAAGAATATATCGCACTCGGATTGCAAGACAATCGTAACTCACTAACACAACATCTATTACTTGACAGCAGAAGACCGCCGCAACATTCTGTTTAATTTATTTGACATACTACATGAAAAATTGGCTGTACTTCGGAAAACACATTTAACAAGAAAACATTAATATTTCGTATTTACACAAAAATGTGTTTCAAAAGGATTTAATGGGGCAGTGCTATATATTAACACTGCTTTTATACTTGAAATTTCCCTACTGTCTTATTACTTCAAAAACTTTGAAACAATGCATACTTATTGTACTCTCATTTACTGAATATAAGACATTTTGAGTTAAGATAGTCTTGCATTGAGGGTGCGATATATCGTAAAAAATAATACATCGCAACTCTAGAGATTGCTAAANTGAGTTAAGATAGTCTTGCATTGAGGGTGCGATATATCGTAAAAAATAATACATCGCAACTCTAGAGATTGCTAAACGCTGCAGACTGGAGCCATAGATTTATTATTGTTGTTGTAAACATTGTTTATGAACTAGACCACACTTCCTTGATCATGTCAGCGGCCTTCTCTGCTAACATGACGACTACCGCGTTTGTGTTCCCAGTCACTATCGTGGGCATGACGGATGCGTCAACGACCCTCAGGTTAGCAACTCCATGAACACNGCGTTTGTGTTCCCAGTCACTATCGTGGGCATGACGGATGCGTCAACGACCCTCAGGTTAGCAACTCCATGAACACGCAGTTGCGGGTCCACAACAGACTCTACGTCTGTGGAGGGACCCATCTTACAAGTGCCCACCGGGTGGTAGAGCGTAGAGCACATTTGCCTCGCCACGCATGTCCAGTACTCCCGGGAGTCGAACACGTGGTCCTTGCACGCCGCCAGCTCCAAGTCCAACACCTCAGCCTCCTCTTCCTGCATTCTTCTGGTCTTCAGGATCTCTCTCATCACCTCTACAGAGTCGACGATCGTCTCCACATCATCAGGATGCTGCAGGTAGGCAGGAAAGATCGCAGGGTGTTCGAACGGGTCCTTCGACTTCAGCATGAGCCTGCCTCTGCTTTGAGGTGTGTTCAGTGTGTTGTAAATCAAAAGGACATCCGACTTTGCAACGAACTTGAGGAACTTCTGCCCTATCTCCTTCGCATATCCTAATCCAGAGACATATGCATTCATCAATAGAGTGTCGTTCATGGACACGTACACAAAATGCATCTGGATATTGGGTGGTTTGCTTTTGTCGCAGTTTTTCGTTCTGAAAAACCCACCTGTGGGCATAGATCCAGTTTCTGAGAGTGGACCAGTCCTGTGTATGAGATAGTTGTATGCAGCATTGAGATAGAAATGTTGGTCCATGGGCACAGATCGGGATTTATTGATTGAAGCTACTTGCCCAGTGAAGACTACATGGTCCTGAAGATTGTACCCAACATTGAGATCATTAACTACTGGACTGATGCCCATCTCTGTGAGATGCTTCTTTGGGCCAACGCCAGACAGCATTAGCAGTTGCGGTGAACCGATGGCTCCTGCTGCCAATATTACTTCTTTTCTTACCTTAACTTCATTAAGCACACCCTCCTTTTTAAACTGCACGCCATAAGCTGATTTTGTCTCCGGATCTATGAGAATCTTCGTCACATGAGAGTTCCTGGCGATGTGCAGGTTATCCCTCAGGCGTGCGGGACCGAGGAATGCTTTGGCAACATTCCAGCGCCTTCCATCCTTGATGTTCATGTGGTACTCTCCGAAACCTTCTTCTACATTCGCATTCAAGTCCTTCAGCTCCTGGAACCCGTACTCCCTGGCAGCCTCGACAATGCTCCTCAACACTGGATGCTTATTCTCAAGCTTGTTGACATACAAGTAAGTAGATAGGAAATGCCGATTTGGGCGCAACCCCCTTTTAAATGCTAAAGGGTTAAAAGTAACCATACATTTTAAACCCGCATTTAAATGCTAAAGGGTT
>NQII01001404.1:11240-23127 GCA_002778355.1 Clitarchus hookeri
AACGTCGGTGTTCTGCGCGCTGTAGAAGAGCCCCGGTGCCTCAGTCACGAGTGACGGGTCGCCCCCCGCCTCCAGCAGAAGGATTCTCCAGTGGGGGACCTCGCTGAGCCGGCTGGCCATCACGCTGCCCGCGGAGCCGCCGCCGACCACCACGAAGTCGTACTCGCCGTCGGGGACAGCCACGTCGGGAGGGTACGCCTCCGGCTCCACCAGGTGTCTCTGTGCCTGCAGCAGTGTTGCCAGGAGGTTGGTGAACACGAGCGCCCCCAGCCCGCCCCCAGACTGCGGAGCATGGCATGTTGGCTGCGTCCACATGGAGTCCGCCCCTACCGGGCAGTCGCAGTCCATCTGGCACGTTCTGCAACACAGTACTCCATATCAGCTGCAACCGTGACTAACTGTGAGCTGGACCCGCCTGTTTGACTTTTCAGGTTCTGTGCTCACAAATTCGCCTGTTATTGAACTGTAGTAATACTTGGTAGACTACCTTTGCTTGGCTTATGTGCATATTACCATATCAGTAGTGGCATGTCACGGAAGATGATGGTACACGTTGACATGAATACATCTTTAAAATCAGATCCATTAGGTACCAGAACTGAAACGGCCATATAACATTTGCAGTGTGATCCATTCCGACAATATAATTTCGTGACTGATAACACGATTGAAATAAACGTGGTCGTGTTCGATCAGGTAGACGCGATGCAAGCCTGACCTTGAGTTGGCGCCGTGCATGCTCGAGGGGTGGATGGGGACCCGCGGCGACTACTGGCAATTTTGGGCGTAGGGTAAAATTTCCAGGTAGTGTAACTCGCAACTTCGACGTGCCAGCAGACTGATTTCAGTGGCGAACGAAATATTTCGTCTGATATGTCTATTTAAGCCACAAAAGACAAGTTTCTATTTCGTTACTTTCATTTTATTCCCNACGAAATATTTCGTCTGATATGTCTATTTAAGCCACAAAAGACAAGTTTCTATTTCGTTACTTTCATTTTATTCCCAAATCTCAAATGAAATGTAATTCTTTAACGCATACGGATCACAAATCCCACTGCGGTATCCCCGACAAAGCCTCAGGTTTTTTTTTATTCCTACGTCTCTTTTGTACAACTTTCTACATTTTAGTTATATATTCGCCTTGGTATTTTACATTATAATTAAGTGCACACACAAAGAGGTTGGTCCGCCTAACGTAGACATCCCCAAAATTTCCGGAACGGTTGCAAATCACAAAATGCTGTTTTCGCTAAATGAAATTACATACGGGGGCAAATAATAAGCCGCAATGTGACTATTCGGAACACGTGTATGGACATAAATAATTTAACCACATACGATTTTTCCCCTGGAAACACAGATTTAGTTCAACGGCATCAGAAAGTACGTACAAAGAGGAATTCAGTGATATAGCACATGCAATAGAAAATAACACAGCAAAGCCAGGATATAACGTGCAAATATGGTTAAGTTAGGTGGGCTGGTAGCATAGGGCAGTGGACCTGTACTCACAGCTGTAAGCAAGCAACACGCGCCGTGACTCCTCCTGGCGGGATTGCTTCCTTATAGTAGCGTAGCGCTAACCTAATGAGGCAAGGGGCACGCAATGCGATATTGTACAAAGGAGAGCACCGCAGTGGAGGGAAGACGGGCAATGTGAGTGCAAGTCTGATATTAATACAATACATTTTATTCAGATACCAACGTAATTCAGGAGATTTGTTTCCTAGTTATTAACTGTACTGAGTAACGAGTGCATACAGATGCACAACAAAAATAGAACAAACCAAGCTAAGGAGAAATGCAATCGTATCCGTATGCATAGTACAAAAGAGCACAGTTATGATTGAAACGCTTCTCATTAAGTTTTTTCACAGCATGTGTTCGATGTGTTTACCATCGACAGCAATGCACATACGTCTGTAAACGCACATGTAGCGAGTGGGGGAGCGAGCTGGCCATCTTACACCACACCCTAGGCATCGTTTGAAAACGTTTCATTTAACACTTGTCTCGTCATCAAAGCAATATGTGCAGGACAACCATCGTGCTGAAACCACATATCACGACGTATGTCAAGCGGCGTGTCTTCCAGAAGTGCCGGTAAGGTATCCCTTAGGAAATGCGCGTACGTACCGGTTATACCATCGTACACTTCCTCCTTGTCTTCTTTCGACAGCCTGCCAGCTCGCGATCTCTCCGCCACGAGGCCCCTGTATCTGACCAGCAGGTCCGCAGGTAGCCCCCCAGCGATAACCGGGAGAGACTCGTTGGATACAGTCTTGTATGCCCTTGTAACAGTCAGCAGCGCAGCTCTCTGTGCACTAATTAGTTTCCTCTTGTGCCACGAAAGGTCGGCTGGGTGGTGCCACATTACCGCTCCATAAGATATTATGGCCTCGAATACCGCTTTATATATGGTACGCAAGGTACCATAATTAAGACCCCAACTGGCGTTACCGGTCCTTCTCAGTTTTTGGAACACCACGTCCGCCTTCCGTGACACATACTCCACATGTCTTAGAAAACTCATCTTGTCATCCGTGATGACTCCTAGATATTTAAACTCCTGTACATACTTGATCGGGCGTCCCCCGAAGCGCACAGTCGGGGATCCCTGTACACGCAGATAATAAGGAATTAATTTAGATAAAAGTAATCTAGTCTTGGGGCCAGAAACTATTACATCATCATTGCACCTTCATGCTAGACATTGTAAACAAGGTACATTAATGCTCCTAGTGGCCAAATACGGCGTAATCTCACAGTCAGACAGTTGGCAGTCGAGAAAATACCAGTTAAATACACAAAACGGGCTAACGGAATGCTATTTTGTTTTAATTATTACAATTAAATATATTTAAGACATTTTTTTTTCTTTATTTTAAACATGTCTCCAAATGGTTTTATTTTCAAGGTCAAGGTCATTGAAGGTATGTCCAAGGTCACGCATGTCCCATGTTTACAGTGCCCGAGGTTGTATAGCACTGTATCCTGTTATGAGCAGGGTCAAGAGTGCTATAGTGTTCTAAATACATTGGGCACCTTAAGGCAGGTTGAAGACGGTTAATACAGAGGCTAGGTGAGTTAAGTTCGCTCCGTTCCAACAGCGAATCGACTTTCGGAACCTTTTTAGCATTGTTTGTTCGTGAATTGTTTACTTCATGGTCGTATGTAATTGTCATAATTGTGTGCCGTCTTCACTGAAGAATCTTCGTGCAGGAACCTGAGTTGGATATTCGAATGCTTAAAAAAATAATTTTTTTTTCTCGGGCATGTCAAAAATCGGGTAGTTTGTCTTAATGGTGGGAGAATGTTTAGAAATATTCTTTCATGTAAGTGAATAAAAATTGATGGATATGTTATTACAAAAAAAAAAAGTAGACGTTTTTTATTTGCTGTTACAAACACGGACTCCAGAAAAGACAACAAAATAATTGGATATCTAATTTTTTAATTGTTTTAGCCCAAACATGAAATACTGCCGAGTACTTAATGACTGGACTAGAAGAGGGTACCCTTCTCAGGCTCCTCATTGTCCTGTTTGAAACACATTCGTCAAGAAACTCCACCAACATGTCGGAACGTCGTGTGTGAACCAACCAGTGTCTGGTAACTTGCTCGCTTGCCGGTAGACCAGCACGCAGCATGCATGAACCAATCAGACACAAGGTACGTACGTTTCAGAGCTTCGCGCAGCCTATCAGATAATGGCATAGCAACTGCAACACAACTTCACTTCTGTATACTTAACTATTCTGCAGGTATTTAGTGGGTAAAATTTACACCTTTTATGTTGCGTATCTGGGTTTCTGAGTTTTTATACCTCCATTAGGGTGTGTGATGCATTAATAAGCGCAAAACACATGCATTTCCATTCTGCATGAATATGAAAGTCAGTCTGTAAATAAATCATTTTGAGCATATGATACAAACATTCTTAAGTAATAACTTAAAACGTGTGTAGTATAATTGAGAGCTTCAGAATTATAATTTAAAATGCGGCGCAAGAAAATATTCGAAAATCATACACCTGAGAAATGGAGTGGCGTGGAGATATTTGAACGGCTTTTAACATCGAGGTCTTGAGAGACGACAAGGGTGAAGCGAGGTAAGCATGGTGCAGCGCTGGAAGCAAGGGTGGAGTAAACGGGAGATCGCCGAGAAAACCCGCTGACCAGCGGCATTGCCCGATACGATTCCCACTTGCGAAAATCCGGAAGTGACCCCACCGGGAATCCAACCCGGTTCGTTTTGGCGGGAGGCGAGTAGTCTGACCACTACAGCACCGCGGCCTCTTACCTGAGAAAGGAATAATTACAAACGAAGTGGTGTGATATAGTGTTAATCATAATCTCTTGTTGATATGAATTCTAAAAATTATCTCAGTTCGTAATTGCAACTGACATAGCAGCTTAACGAGAGCCCGCCACTGCAGCCTCTCCAAAGGCTAGCGTGACGTCACTACATGACGCACTGCGACCACTTTGTTGTGCGTGCGTTTACCTTCCGCAAACAAGTGCATCCTGTCACAGATGCTTCGTGCTTACACGCGATTGTTTTCTGATTGAAAGAGAGTGTTTGGTTTAGTCTGTGTTCTGCCGGAAATACATTTCCATTTCTTTCACAAGATGGTAGCCAATATCTTTCTCATCTGATGAAACGATTTTCTCTGAGAAATGTATTTCGCTTTATTTATTTTGGAGCGTGGCGATGTTTGCTTGGCATAATGTAAAACCAGCATTTGTTTTGGATTCCATGTCGTGCGACCAGGACAACGCGTGTTCTGCGCCTAGGTTATAATATGTGGAAGAGACTGTTCCCTATGAACATCAAACACAACTCAGCGGATAATTCTGATCAGTCGCTAGATGAACATCCTAGTTAGTCTCTGTGCATGAAAGTAAACCAAGTTTATTTAAATTTTTATTATTTCGTTTGTGTAATTGTTACGTTCCTCGCGAAATGTTCAGATTGNTAGCATTTGTTTTGGATTCCATGTCGTGCGACCAGGACAACGCGTGTTCTGCGCCTAGGTTATAATATGTGGAAGAGACTGTTCCCTATGAACATCAAACACAACTCAGCGGAAAATTCTGATCAGTCGCTAGATGAACATCCTAGTTAGTCTCTGTGCTTGAAAGTAAACCAAGTTTATTTAAATTTTTATTATTTCGTTTGTGTAATTGTTACGTTCCTCGCGAAATGTTCAGATTGTGGCGATCACTTCAAGACTTTTGTTCATTCNATTGTGGTGATCACTTCAAGACTTTTGTTCATTCAGTATTGAAATGTTACAGTGTTGCCTTGCTTTGAATTCCATTAAAGTAAAATCATTGTTGGGGACTGTTTATACCTTTTCTTTGAATACGTGAAGCAACTTAAAATTAAAATTCCTTATAGAAAAGTTGTTCATGATTTTTTGTAAACACATTTTAATGGCACTTTATAACATATCCTTAAATTGCTTCATTTCTTTTAAGAAACAATAAATCACAAAAAACCGTAGCTTTCTTTGCTAACTAATAAAAATATTAAGTGTTGGGATTATTAGTTACACGTGGGCTTGTGGTATGTATATTGTGCGTCAGTGCCAAGTTTAATTTCCATGGCATCTGTGTTTCTCCAAGAAATGAATCAAACTTCAAACTCCTCCATTGAAGCAAAACAAAAAACAACTGAAGCGAGAACAAAATATTTCGACAAAATTTAGGAGCTGGATGAATTTATTCACGGAGAAATTTCATATATATTGCTATAGACATACCGATGATTTCTTGTGTTATATCAGAATACAATATATTAAATTTCAAGCAGAATGATATAATAAAAATATATATGCAGTCTGCGACTAATTTGGCCCTATTATTAAATATTTACACCTACAAATGTTACGCAAGATAACAGAAGTTTAAATTTATTCGTTAATTCTTGTAAAAATAGCATATTATTTATACATAAATTACCAAGTATTTAACTAGAAGAATTATTTATATCCTGTTACGTTACAAGTGCAGACTAAAGGCATCTTTACTGTTATAGGCGATGTAAATAAATGTTATGTATGAGTATCGTGGGCGATATTTTATAACCTCACATAGGATGACTGATAATAAATGGCACAAGTGAGATCACAAAGAAATTTAAAAAAATAATCTTTCTTCAAATAGGTTTTGAGACCTGCGCCTTCGTAAATCGTCAATAGCAATGCTTACATGACAGTGCCTGTTGCTTTATCGTGATTTCCANGCAGTGCCTGTTGCTTTATCGTCAATAGCAATGCTTACATGACAGTGCCTGTTGCTTTATCGTGATTTCCAACGGTGTACAATGTGCAGGTGTTGTGATGTGTCCTTCAGCATACCTGTATATTATTTTCCCGGCTGTGCAGATTTTAATGTGTAGTTTTAAAGCCATTATTCTACTTTTTTTAAGTCTTTGTGAGTTAAAAATTTATAAACTCCCCTCCTCCAGTTCTTTACACCTCTCGCTCTCGCATACACACACAAATATAAAACTTAATTAATTTTTAAATTATAAAATTGAAACTTGACGAATTCAAGAAAAAAATATGAACTTTAGATTATGTTGATTTCAGTAATTTTATGTAAGTGCATTATTTTATCAATATCTTTTTTTTTTTTTTGCAAATAACTATGTTTTCGGCTTTTACAAGAGCTTAACTCTCTCTCAAATACTCTTTTAAGTGCTTCCTTTAGAATCTGCAAGAGATAATTCCCCTTTATTTCAAGGTCAACCACTTTCCAACGTTATTTTCCCAAGTTAAAACAGATATAAACGCGTTTAAATATTTTCCTGCGTAGTTGCATATGTGCTTTGTCGTTTCATCACTTGTGCAAGAAAATAATTCATTATAATTGCGGGGCGCTGAAAACTGTGAAGATGAACCCTGGTGTGCTATTCTAACTAACTTGCCCGCTTGCTTGGAGGCTCTTTACGCCGTAGAAACAACGCGCAGAGTGCAAGTTACCACGCACGAGTTATAGTATAGGCTGTTCACGGTAAAGTGAGCACTTTTGAGGCCCTAGTAACTTTTTCTTTTCAGCCATTTTTTTTTATCTTTTAGCCACCTTTTCAAATAAATATTGCCGTATAAGAAATGAGCACAGTGTGTATATTCCAGCATTCTCGGAAGTTAACGTCTAAGGCTGAAATAAAATGCTCTTATTGACTATTATTCCAAATGAGACGGCTTTCAAAAGTGCTCACTTTACCGTGAATAGCCTTGAGTCATCTGCATGCGAGAACATCCACTCCGCTAAGCCTGGCTAGCGATGCTCGCGTTCCTGGACTGCCGACATGCGGAGAACTAAATAACAACCACGCCACAGTACTAAGGTTTATTCTACTCAGTTTAGGAAGGAACAAAACAACATTCCTAAGGGGAGAGTTTGGCATAGGGAAAATTTCCGCCGCAAGGTGCGCTGCTGTTCTAGTACGTACCTTCTGAGCTGGCGGTAAATGGAGAATATCTACACGTGTGTGTACAACATCGTGTTTGGTTCAAACTGTGACATATATTTGACCGCGCCTAAATTATAAGTATTACATTTATTTTGTATTTATTATTCACGCCCTCTAAATCCGTTAAAATGAACAAATAGTAAAAATGCAATTGTTTTTGGCATTGAGCTTTTGCAAATACCCTTATTTTAGTGAAATAATCTACTACTTTAAGAGCGAAATAAATGTATGTCATAAAATGTATTTTTTTTTTGCTTCTGTTATTTAATTTAATTGAAGTAATTGTGTAAAAGACTATTTACATAAATACAGTTCAACGTCCGAATATCAAACCCGGTGGACATGCAACACGATTGCTACCTGAGTGTAGTAGACGTTGGTCAGTACGCTCGCTGTAGACTCACCTGGTACAGTGCAGTAGTAGAGACGGTACCCGTGCTGCCCAGTAGACGCTGGCTCGTGTGTGTATGCGAGCAAGAATGGTGGCCTCGTCTTATCTCTGCGGTGACTTCTGACCTCGCCATCGTTGACAAACAATACACTGACCACTGGCGCCGCTCGACGGCTCTGCACCAGAATGTGTCCTTGAATCTGATAAACCTACGTCCAACGTTCTGACCTACGAAAAGCACACACTTCGCGAGGCCTGTTGAGTGCTCTCAAGACGTCACGCTAGTAGAGGGATTATGGGGAGTTTCGCACAGAGACCTGGGACCGGAGCTTCGGAGCTGTTCGTGCTCTGTCATTCCGGTCGGCCGGTGGCCATAATAAATCCAGGTGACCTTGATCATGGTGACCTTTGACCTTAAAAACCCAGAACAACCAAAATAATAAAAAAATTATTATTAAATTTGTTTTTTTTTTTAAACATAAATTTACTGATGTCTTCCACGTTCGCTCCACCCATTATCATTCCACCATCTTGGTCGATGCAGTCCGCCATCTTGGTTTTTCGTTTGTAATTTCTTTATACACTATTTTTTTCTTACCTTCGTTCGACCGCCCTTTTGGTTTTTTCGTTTGTCATGTGTTTTACATTGCTGGTGCAGCCCCCAGCACTGCACACAGCAGACGACTGACCCTCTCCACTCTCCCCTTCCAATATATTTAATTAAACAATTGCCCCACCCCTGATTCTCATTGGTTAATTGCCCGCTCCCGTCCAATTTATTTAGTTACTCCGCCAATGCTTCTAATTGGCTAATTACTAGGGTGTTTTTGGAAACCTTCGTTCTGACCAATTGGCGGCCTACTTTAATCGCGAGGGCGGATTTTTTTCCCCTTAAATACTTTTTATAAGACGCACCTCGATCCCCCTCGGGAAAGCAGTCATTTTTCTCGCTGTCTTTCCTTTTTCGCTATTTCAAGAGGAAAGCCCAGTGACCACTTCGAAACTTGCAGGGTATCGAACCCCTGTGTAATTAACGATAGCTATGTTGTCAAGTGAAGAAGAAAATAACAGCAACAGCAACGCATAAGAAAATGGACATAATTTTCTTCAGCGTATCCGCACCATATTGGCGCAAGGAGCAACTTCGCCAATGCCGTCTACTAGCACGAACCCGCAACCATCAGGCAACCCGTACCAGCCGCCATCGGCCAGAACGTCGTACAGCTTATCCTCTCCCAGCTACGGCGTCAGAAGGGACTGGCCCCGCCATCAAGGAGCGTCCCTCACGCCAGTCCCCTAGAGACCGCCATCCCCTGAACCTGCGACAACACTTGACACCTTCCTCCAGCACATCAACTGCGACCCTCTCCACCGCCGTTCGCACTTGTCGAGAGGGGAAGAAGGGAGATTTGTCTCATTCATGACCTTCAGCTCCAGCTGCGGTTGTAAATACTGCAGGCGGAGATCCAGCTGTAACTCTCCTATGAGAAACAACGCACAAGGTCATCTCTTCACCCTGGAGACACATTCTCCCTGTCCTGGTAAAGGTTCTCGAGGGGATTGTTATAGTCTCAACCGACTGCAGTAACAAGGAACTTCTGAACTGTTATTGCAGATCAGAAGTCATCTCCCAGCAAGCATCGCTGGAACACCTGTAGTTTGCAATTAATATAATTATTACTTTTAATTTTTATTTTTTTCTATTCTCCGCGCGACGTTAGGTATTGCTTTCAATGTCAAACACACGTTTATGCAATTAATATTTTATTTCTCATAGAGTTAAATAAATAATTAGCTGAAAATTTTAAATATAAATGTATACCTAATTAAAATATGATTCCTGTCTTTTTTGAACTCGGAATTCACGCAGTAATTTATTGCAATTCGAAGTCAAATATAAATACATTAATATAAAATCTTATCGGGCTTTATTTAAAAAAAGTATAATCCGCTTTTAAAATTGGGCTTAATTGTATAATAAAAAAAATTTATATAAATATTGTATTTAACTAAAATGAAATAATCCAAGCTTATATACATACGATATTGAATTGTTATCGCTCAAATCGGCAAGAGTTATATGTTTCGAATAATTTCTAAGCATAAAGCATTATTAATTCTTGTATATTTGATTAGGAAAAGAAGTTGTATGCGTAAGTTAAAATGGTAACTCAGAGATTTCATGAAATTATCTTATACGTGAGGCATTTATTCAAATACTTTAGCTTGTTGTACGAATAATTTCAAGAACATCATCACTCTTGTCTATCTTTCGATTCAAGTTTACATGCTAAGGGCACATTGACTAGAACAATATTTACTTCTCAGTGGAAATAACAAATGGCTACTCAAAGTTTTACGTTAATCAGATAATTAAAATGTCTCGTTTCAATAAAAGTATATAGCCCAACACTCCAGATTAACTAATTCATGAAATTTTTTTACGAGTTTTTTTATTTATATGGCTAAGTTAATACGGCATTGTCTTGTTTTCCACTTAACCGCAGGAAAGATTAATAATATACTAACTTAAACAATAGCAAAGAAACTAAAATGCCAATGTGAATTAAAACTATAAAACATAAAACTAATAAAGCGAAACATTAACGTTACATACACAATACATGTTAATACGGTGTATTTTGAAAATGCATACATTAGCAGTTCTAACGACTAACTGAAGAAATCAGTAAGGGAAAAATATACCTATGTATCATGTTAAGTAAAGAAGGAAGGGGAAAAAATTCGTTTCATGGATACACAGCACTCGTCCAGGAGCACCCCGATGACACCCTGCAGTCGCTGTCTCCGCTCTGCAGTGACCGCCGCAGTTCGCCGAGTCAACAGGAACACTCGCCGGTTACCGACGTCCACGCACTCTCAAGGACACCCGGCCAGCACAGAGCCGTTTTACACTTGCGCTCCGCACTGACTTACGCCCAGAAGTGACCTAATTCTGCATCGAGACATTTCTCAATAGGAAAGACAACCCTCGACCGTCTCGAAGGTGTTGGTCGCCGTCAGGTGCTGTGAGCTGTCAGTCGAGAGGTGCTCGTCGAACACGTCACTATTCCCCCCACCCCCCGCCGTCACAAGCATTANGCTGTCCTCCTGTCATGTGACTCACCCGCTATGCAGGCAGACAGCAGGCAGCAGTCGGATTGGAAAAAGGGGGAGGGGGGCAGACTGCAAGACCGTAACACGAAATACACAACGTATTCGTGTTATCTTTTGCTTCAGGTTTCGGAAGCATTCACTGCAGGGGCAGGAGTGGGAGTCTTGGTGGCTCCACGAGCTCAAGGCGACCGCATCGCATGATCACAGTGGTTTAATGACCCCTCAGTTTCTTGCTCGCTGCTCGGATTGTAAATCATACCATCTGTTAGTCCTTGCACTTAACGGTAAATTCACATAAAAATGTTTTATAGTTTTCAGTTTAGTAATTTCCTCTATGATTAGCAAATTGTAATTATAAATGCTATTCCAGCTACCTGCACTTCCGTTACTTTACATTAAAGCCGTATAATTTGTTTCTTTAATAAAGTTTTTACTCCATTCCAAAACAATTATTTTTTGATCCAATCTATTTTTTTTTTTTGGCGTTGAATTGAAACGACTTTAGATGATGACGTCACGCAGCACGGGGATCACAGGGTGCTTGAGAGGAGGGGGGGGATGTGACGTGTTCGACTAGCGCCTCTTGATTGATAGTTTACAGTACATGACGGTGTCCCGAACACTTTCGAGAAGACAGGGCATTCTCTTTCATATTGAGAAAGTTTTCGATACTGAGTTAGTTGGCCTGTGTAGTTGGTCGCCGCAGGTAATGGCGGCGAAGTAGTCTAGGAAGGGTCGACGCAGGTACGAACACAGGAAGTGCGACTCAGGCTTGCCAACTGCACAGTAGTCGACGAACCACGTGGAGGCCGGCGCCTCGATGCCCCCGTGCACCTGGCAGGACTGTGTGTCGGCAATAAACCTCACCTCACTCTCCTGGCCCGGGCGATG
>NQII01001404.1:36327-58434 GCA_002778355.1 Clitarchus hookeri
TAGTGCCGGCCCGCTCCACGTACTTAACCATTTACACCACTTCACAGATTGTGCGCTGGTTCGCGAGGGTATGAGGGGGTCGGGGGGTGGGTGCTTCCTAAATCGCGTCTCGCGTTTAGCGAAACTTGTGTTCGCATTCTCACGCCGCCTTCAGTCGTCGCTGTGGTTACGAACCGCACAGAAAACTGCGCTTCCTCGCCGCACACTCTACATTGAACTGCGCTCTGTCGAAGGGCAGCTTTCCATGCCGCAACTTACTTCCAGACGTAAATTAACTCCGTATACATCAAATGAAGCCGACATATAGAACTTAAGACAGGGCAATCCTGTATATCTGTTCTTGCCTGCTGTCTAAGCAACCATGGTGCCACACAGGTGCCTTTATTTGGTACAATATCTTGCACTATGATAACATATAAAAGTTTACAGTGCCACGAAGAACACGGCAGAATCACATCTCTAATTTAAGATTTGCCTACAAAGTTAGTAAAAACTATTCTAGGCTGTTCATGGTAAAGTGAGCATTTATGAGACCCTAGTTTATNGATTTGCCTACAAAGTTAGTAAAAACTATTCTAGGCTGTTCATGGTAAAGTGAGCATTTATGAGACCCTAGTTTATTTT
Source organism: Clitarchus hookeri (assembly GCA_002778355.1). Taxonomy (NCBI): domain Eukaryota; kingdom Metazoa; phylum Arthropoda; class Insecta; order Phasmatodea; family Phasmatidae; genus Clitarchus; species Clitarchus hookeri. Next base: position 36,952 of record NQII01001404.1, read on the forward strand.
TCCTTTCTGCCTTTTTTTGTTCTTTAATAACCTTTTGAATAAATATTGCTGTATAAGATAACACTAGTGTGTATATTCCATCGTACTCGGAAATTAACGTCTTAGGCTGAAATAGTAATATATGTATGGACTATTATTACAAATGAGAGAGCTTTCAAAAGTACTCACTTTACCGTGAATAGACTATACGTAGGTATAATCCTTCTTGATTTGTTGTGTTTTTGCTTCCCTGAACATGTGGAATACGATCAACATCTGTGGCGTTTGGAAATGCGAGTTGATAACGAAGCGAATGACGACAAACGTTCACCTGATAGTCCGTAGTCCCATGCTGGGATCGCAATAGCGCGATGGATGCGACGTGACAGCAAACACTCGTCTTAACGTGAACACTTGTTTTACCGCGTCTCGACGAACTCTAAAACATTGCGTGTAAATAGTTTTGTGTCACTACAAACTAACCTCTTGTATGACAGCCATTACTGTTTACATTATGTTTCTGTTTATTCAACAATTTATTTCCATGCCCTTTGATACTCTACGTGTGAACATATGGTCGTAATTACACGTAGACGCAAACTTGTGTTGTTTTGTTTATTAATACGGAGTATAATTGCGCAGGGAGAACTTTGACACCAATAATATGGCGGGTTGAACATATTTACAGAGCTGTCCCGCTCGCGGCGCGAATGCATTAGAAATATGTTCTATTCTTAAGTCTTATGTAGCGCAAGTGGTTTTTCTCAAGTTGATGTTACAGAAGATTGATGTTACAGAAGATTATTTTATTCGCTTCGCACCCATCACGTCAGGTCTGTCGCACTATTGTAATCCCATAATCATTCTGTACCCACCCGAGCGATAAGTTTCCTTATTATGTGAAACTTGTCGTGAAGTTTAATCCCGCCAATCCGTGATTGTGTACTAACTTGCTGACTTCATCAAGTACTAAGTGTAAGCGTGGTGCCTCGCTGAGTAACCCGCCCTGTGTCTGGAAGGTCACATGAGAGTGTAGAGAACTGCGAGGCTACATAAGACCCGCGTCATGAATGTGTACTAACTTGCTGACTTCATCAAGTACTAAGTGTAAGCGTGGTGCCTCGCTGAGTAACCCGCCCTGTGTCTGGAAGGTCACATGAGAGTGTAGAGAACTGCGAGGCTACATAAGACCCGCGTCATGAATGTGTTGTGGCCCCGAGCACCTCTTACAATATAGTCTGTTCACGGTTTCTTCGCACTTTTTCAATCAACTTTAGAAAAATCACTCCATATATGACGTGTTTGCTTGTTACCTAATTATGTTATTTATCACAAGCGTTTTATACATGTGTTAGCATTGAATAAGGATAAAAGTGCCTTATTTTTGCTTAAATTAAAGTTTAATTTCTAGCCATTCAATAAATTGTAGTATTTAATTTTTAATAAATACGTATAAAACAGTGAGAAAATAGGTTTGTTGGTAATACCTAGTAACAAATAGTTTTAATACAAAATATTATTACTGTGAGTGCGCTCAAATGCCGTGCGTTATCCCTTTAGNTACCTAGTAACAAATAGTTTTAATACAAAATATTATTACTGTGAGTGCGCTCAAATGCCGTGCGTTATCCCTTTAGTGTAATTTTTTAGACTCGGTTAAGCTTTGTTTGCATGAGGCAGAGTAGTATCCTGGAAGTAGAACTTTAGTATGGCTTCAGAAAAGTTGGAAGTAATGGCAAATTGACTATATTTGATATCCATAACGTGTTTTAAGTTGGAATTGCTATTTGAAATGTAATTCACTTCTGCACACATTCATAGCTATGTAATCGCAGAGTAGGTAAGTATACAGAGACGGAATGGCGTGCCGATTCCTTTGATGTGGGCTCGCCCATTCTCTGAATGGCAGCGAGAGGCTCTGGGGACGGGTCTTGTGTTTGATTGGCTGCTGAATGCTGTGAAAGTTCCACTTTAATCTGGGCTGCCGGCTGGCAAGAGGTCACCCGGCGCTGATTGACTAACGGGCGTTGCAACATGTTGCTGGCCAGTGACGTAATGTTACTCGCTGGAGCTCGTAGTGTAAGCAACTATTTCATATCTGTATTACTATGTAGTCTGTGACATAGTGACAAAATTTCGTATAACCCGTAAGGCTAATTATACTTAATGTTTGATTTTTTGTAAACGGCAGTAAAAACTTGTCTCTGTTATTCGATCGTGTTCATTTTAATTTTTTCCGCTGACTTTGTGGAGATAGCGACACCTGTCTCGATGTGGAAGTTCTGGAACTAACCTACCGCAACCTGTCGTAAAATGTACCAGTGCTGATAACGGAAACTCGTAGGAATAATTGTTACGAGAGGCAGTTTGTGAAAGTTATATCTTTCTTGCATTAAGTTTAAGGCAAAAAAAACNTCGTAGGAATAATTGTTACGAGAGGCAGTTTGTGAAAGTTATATCTTTCTTGCATTAAGTTTAAGGCAAAAAAAACACTACTAACGAAGAAGTTAAATATCTAGTCTGCTCTTCCACTCTGATACGAGAATCTGTTTTCTTTCNAAAAAAAACACTACTAACGAAGAAGTTAAATATCTAGTCTGCTCTTCCACTCTGATACGAGAATCTGTTTTCTTTCTTTTCTATTTTTCTGTCTCTGTTCTTGGTATCCCCCAGCTCCCTTCCTTCTACTCGTGAGAAAGTAATGCACTCTAGACCTGAATCAGTGATCTCAATCAGTTGAATTATTCTTACTGAAAGTTCTATTAATGAGCTTGTTACCTACTATCGAATCAAGGCAATCCACTGANAATCAGTTGAATTATTCTTACTGAAAGTTCTATTAATGAGCTTGTTACCTACTATCGAATCAAGGCAATCCACTGACTTTTCAGTGAAAGCCAGTGTAATTCGTTATGAATCAGTAGTATTCACTGTAAACTCAGTGATTACCAGCAACTAAGATGATGAGCTGAACTGGACTGATTCCAGTGGAGCAGTTTCAGTCAAATGCACAGCTTTGCAGCAGTTCCAACCCATTCGATTTTAGAGTTTGGGGAAATTAGATTTTCACTGTTTTCTAGAAAAATCACTTTTAAACCCTCTTTAAATAGCGTCCTCGTTATTATTTTGTAGAAATTTATATTGGCTGCAAATGGAAAAGCAGTTAACGTATTTTCTGGTTAGAGAAAGTATTCAATACATTTTATAAAATACAGGATATTCATCAGATTGTGAAATGTTTAAGTAAGTTTTCTAGAAAGCGAGAGCTGCGACAAAAACATTTCCTTTAATTTTTATTGCGTTTTCTTGTTACGAGTCGTCTAAAGTTTGGACATATTGCCAATTTTATCTGTGGAACTTAAAGTGCTGTAAAAAACAGCGAGTTTGTGACACGAGATCAAAACTCACAGTCTTCAAGGCCATCAAGTATTACAGTAAGTAATTTTAATATTGTTTTAAAGACTTGTCGATAAATAAAAGAAACATGACTGTAGCCAGTAAAATTTTCTCTCAAGGGAAATTTACAAAGCATCATTTCAAAAGTTTAAGAAAAATAAACGCGGGTAGTGCTTCAAAATACTGACGACTTTCCCCGCCGCTCATTGGACGGTATTCTGTTGGCACGGCGGGTCATTTGCTAAATAGTGGCTTTGTTGGGTGACGCGCTACTCGCAGGTGTGAGGGGTATGCCATACTCCCAGTCAAGCAAAGTGGGGAAGGGGGGGGGGGGTCCTCCCGTGGGAAAACATTTTTAAACTTAACTTCCAAATTATGAGTTTTAAGTCATTTGCTAATGTAATGAGCATCGCACGCTGAGAGAATTATTTCCATAAGAGACAATGTAATGTTTTTTGAGCAGGTAATCACCAGTGCATGCCGCTTGATATACCGACTGACTCTGGCATGAGGAGGGTGACTGCCCCTGACCACCCTCCGTAGTTACGCCACTGCAGCGGACTGTATCAACTGTTAATTAATATGTTACACTAATCTTATTAATATTTACTTATTAGAAGGCTTTCATGAACTTTAAAGAGCAATCATTTGAAATTACAGCCTGAAATAAATATGACAGTCGAGAAAAACCACTTCCCCATAACAAAGGAAACGAACTATAAGAATTTTAAATTTATTTCTTGTTTCGTTCAAATCTCGAAGTTGAAAATAAAAGCTTAACACATTAGGCTGCAGCTCAAAATAATTATTCATGTTATTCAAATGACATAAGTAATATTTTTTAGACATTTCCTATAAAGTTCGCTCGTATTCCCATTTTAATTTCAGAAATAAAATTTAAAGTCGAAATAGTTAAAATCAAGCCCTTACGGCACTTAAGCCGAGTGTCGCATTTCAAAGAAACTACAAGATGCCACTCCCCTGACTTCAGCAGACTTTAACTGAAACCAAAGCTTTGTGTTGTAACTGCTTTCTAGCATTTGTACGAATCAAGATTTTCAGTTAAAACTCTCATAACATGACGAATATTATTTTTTAAACGATCGGGTATTTTTATTAAGTTATCCTGGATATATTTTAACGAAACTGTAATCTATCCTCAAAACATACAAAAATAATTGTTCTCTCTTAAACAGCTGGAAGTGGTCTTTATATGGTTAATGTTCAGTTGTTTGTAAACGACCAGAATTTTTGCTGGTAAAAAAATTTATTTGCACGTGAAAAATGTACTTACAACCGTACCTTACAAGGACAAACAAATGTCAACGCGGCTTCCGATTGTTATATGAACCCTTCACCAGATGCTTTTGATATTTAGTAATTAAGTTCACGTAAAAATATCCTCAGGCCAGACTGTTCAGATGTTTCCATGTTCTAACGTAGTGAAATGAGTGCGCTCATCTATACATATTATAAAACTCAACGTCTCTCTGTCTGTCTGTCTGTCTGTATGTTAGTGCGCTTATCACTCGAGAACCACTAATCCGATTTACGTGTTTATTTTTATATTCATAGCTACATTCTCTGGCCAGGTTTTAGTATATATTTTGTTGTAAAGTATCATAAGGAATAAGCAGAGACGACAATAGTGAATCAAGTCGGAAAAGAGTTTGCCACCTGCGCGCTCTCTTTCAATACGCTGTCAAAACAGTTAAAGATGGAACAATATCATGTAGTAAATAATTGTGTAGAATAAAAAAACCTAAACACAATTCTGCGGTAGCATATATATATATATAAAACAGAGAAATACTAATAAGTGTTTCTACCATTTAATTCACAAGTAACATTCAATGACGAAGTTTTTCACCTTGCACTCATTGAAATTGGAAAGCAAGTGCAGACATTGTCAGGAAAAAAGTATAAAAAGCATGGACTTTATTTTAAAAAATACCTAAAAAAGAACTCTGTAGTCCACGCGAGCGGAGCCGCGGGCAGAACTAGTAAAATTTATGAGAGAATTTGTGAGTTTCTTCTCCTTATGTCGTTGTTTGTAATTATGATGGATTTTATTTCGAAGGATAACAACTTATTTGGAATTACAGAGACATGCATTCTTGTGATTTCATTTTCAAAAGTTAACTCAAGTTGATGCTAATGTACTGTCTTGAAAGCACAGTGCCCATAAACCATAACGAAATTAAAAGATATGTACTCAATACCTACTAGTGTCTTCGCATATTGTTGTGAGAGGGTTGTACGTCCACTTACAAGATACTAGCCTCTCGTTTTTCCCCACACATGCAGCTGAACCCAGGCTTCCAACCCTGGTGCCAGCCTCGTATCATCAACTTATACATCACAGTGGTCTTCGTGTGGTTATGAGATGTAATGTCTATCTGAAGATAATTATGACATACACAATTAACTGTCGACCCTTAAAGTAGTAGTGTGTCCACTAGTAGAAAAATAGTTCCGTGAAATTAGCGGCCAAGTACCGGTAAATAATTACCCAGAAATATTCGCAAAATTACAAGTACTGTTTTGTTATTTTAGATAGGCAAAGGCTATTGATAAATTCCGCAAACTTTTCTTGAATTCGCGTAGCCTATATGTAAGTCTGCTACTTGCTTTATTGTGTTAATCCTGCTTTTAAAGAGATGCTACGAAAAATATAATTAATTTTCGCTCTGCAGACGTTAGCAGTGTATATAAAATAAAAATATATATAACATCATTTAGAGCAGGATTTTAACACGAACCAAAAAACTCACTGGCTGCCTTTGACTTCAACTGCTCCGCTACCACGACGTTTTAAGTTTTTGAGAGCGTTAATATGTCAATAACGTAAAAGTAAGCACAAAGCTTACTCAGTTTATTGTTATGTTTGAGGGTTGCTAACTTGTTCAGGTAGCTCGTGCTACTTTTCAACCTGCAAATAAATAAGTTCAAGTAGTGTAAATATCCTAACTGCAGCAAGAACAGTAGTTTACTGGTTACACTGGCGCACAACTACACCTAACCTTGGCATTGTTCGTCCCGGAAGCTGATGACAATGCGGAGATGTTCCGTATTTGTTATGCACGGAGTTCAGTTCCGTTTTATGTAATTACGAAGCACTTTCCGTATATTAATTGTATATTTCTTCGATATACGGACGTGTTTAACAGTTCATAGCACTAAATGTAATGGCTTATTATGGCTTTTAAGACCATACTAACATACTATTTTAGAGTCGTAAAATCCGCTAAACTAAACAAACGCTAAACTAAAAGATTTGCTATTTCAGTAATACAGTTTCCGGGCTAATGACGCTAAATCAGACAATGCACACGCCGTAGTGACGCAAGGGTGGACACACGCGACGATCAGAAAGTTGCACGGACGAGGAAGGGTTGAATGACTCACGAAGACTGGGCGGGACTAATCCCTCTACAATGAGTTAAAGGACAATGTCAATAAGGAGGGTTTAGCAAAGTGTTTTTGACATGTACGTAATGCGGATTAAGGGGAGGGAGCCATCCTCAGCCCCATGGGTGTTCTTTGAATACACATAAAAGAACACGTATTGATGAGCTGCCTGGCCTTCAACAAGTACCCCAGTGCTGCCCGCAGAACTGTTTTTCACGTTCTCGTTTCCATGTTGTTAATTTATGGAGCTAAAGAGTTCTACGTTAATGAGGCAATTAATATCTTCAGACGCAGACAAATATGCGTAATTACTATTTATGGAAACATAAATCTTTATAAAAGTCCTTCTGCAGTTCTTATTTCGCGCTGCTCACTTCACATAATTCGAAATGTGTAAACAAAGCCTAAACAAGTATAGTATAAACACCAAAGAGAAAACAGCGCGCCGTATTTGTGTGCTGGAGGTCAGTCGAAATAAATGTATTTTTCAACAGTATTTCTTGCCAACCATGTATGTAAGAAAAGTTAACTTCGCAAATAACATAACAAAATTCAGTGTTATAATATTTTATGTATATACTCTATCTTATTAGCCGTTATCGACATACCACTATTTTTTTTCTGCTTTTAATCGACATGGACAATGATTTATTTAGGAGATATAAGTGAATGTTTCGTTTAACTGAATCATGCTGAGATATGTGCTTTATTTAGGAGATATAAGTGAATGTTTCGTTTAACTGAATCATGCTGAGATATGTGCTTTATTTAGGAGATATAAGTGAATGTTTCGTTTAACTGAATCATGCTGAGAAATGTGCTTTATTTATGGGATATAAGTGAATGTTTCGTTTAACTGAATCATGCTGAGATATGTGCTTTATTTAGGAGATATAAGTGAATGTTTCGTTTAACTGAATCATGCTGAGATATGTGCTTTATTTAGGAGATAACGAAACTTTGGAAACATTAAATAATTAAAAAGTGTGAAGATACGTGAACAGGTTCTATGTATGCATCGATGAAGTGAATCCGTGAGGTAGTCAGAAACATAAATGTGTTGCACTGACGCCAGTTTGTAATTACATATGTAAAAACAGCCGTGGTAGCGACCCACGTTTAACAAAACTTAAAAAAAAATATTGTTTTTCTTTATTCGCCTGCAAGTAGTGCCGTTGGGACTATAGTCACTGCTCACGTGATAATTCATGTTTTTGCGAGAAAATATAATATGTGGTCAAGGTCACAAGACATTCCTTTGCCTTCTGTCGAATTGTCCATCAGGACACTACTATAATTCGAACGCAAAAACCCTGAACACTCTAAACATGTTCGTTGTTGTGATGNGAATTGTCCATCAGGACACTACTATAATTCGAACGCAAAAACCCTGAACACTCTAAACATGTTCGTTGTTGTGATGAGTCAAGAGAGATAGAGAGATAGAGAGAGAGAGAGAGAGAGCGCTAACCACTGCGGTCTGTGCAACGTTCTCTTGTTGAACGTCGGCACAAGTGCATAGAGGTACGGTGGTCGTTTTGAACATCTACTTGTGTGATCCACCAGAGTTCTAGTGGTCATCTCTTTGGAACGGTTAACACATGACTGTTTGTGCCTTGTGCCACGGGTACAGACATCGAAGGTTGAATTAGGTGTGGAATGAACTGTACAATACGATGTGTATTCTGTTATGTACATAAGTAATTATTGGTCAATCAGTTTGCTGTACAGTACCGTCGATACAATGTAGGCGAACATGCGTATTTGTGTTAGCATTTCAGTGTTTCACACGGTATAATACCACAGTAGGTACATCTGATTGTGGACACTACCAGAACTACGAATGTCCTGTTTGTGTCGCTCATGGTTCGCGACAGGCGTCTGTCTCTTCGTTGTCTGTAGTAACTGCAGGTCACGTGTTCATGTGCGTCATATGGGTGACGAAGTCTAGCGATACTTACGTCGGTGATATCTCAGCAAGCCGTGGGTTTAGGAACTTGCAACCACTTTTGTTATTCATAATTGTGCACCTAGATTATAATGCGGCAGGGAATCTATGTACGTTCCATTAAAAATAATATAACTTGGTCTTGAAAGGGGTACTTTTATACTTTACAGCAGTGTGTATATCCTCTCTATTTTGTGAGCCCCTTACGTGGAAACAATCCTGTGCAAACAGTTTGGTGATATTTTGTTCCGTTTCGGAATTATATAAAGTCACAGCTTTAGGCGAGACACTCTTTACACATATGTAATGTAAACATTATAACGATGATAATTTTTTTAAAAGGTGAGTGCTTTTAACCATTGGCAAATACTATAAACGCTGTTTTAAAAATAATTCTCGCTGAAATTATATTTTTGAATCCCAGCACTCTGTTAACATTAGGTATGAAGTGCAAATGGAAAAGCAAACAGGGGATAATTGATAACGCTCTAGCGTCAAGAATGTTNTGTTAACATTAGGTATGAAGTGCAAATGGAAAAGCAAACAGGGGATAATTGATAACGCTCTAGCGTCAAGAATGTTTGCTCTCTGCTTTTTAAAATGGTTCGAGGAAACTCCATCGCGCTGATAGCTCTTCAGTTTTGAAATGCGGTCCTCAGCAGGTGGACATTTTTTTTAATAGAGTATTTTATTCACAATGTGAGTATTTTCATGGCTGAACGAATCAAAATAAAAAATATCTGGTTTTCCTGAGGCAGAACTAACGAGAATGAGAATAGTTTGTGCAGCCAGTTACCACACATTTTGATATGTATTTTTAGAAACAATTTTTTATAAACTACTTACAAATTATTGTTATAGCACTACGCGTAAATCAGAGCAAAATTGTGGAATATGCAAAACTAGTGTTGAATTTTAACAAATAATTGTTTTAGACTTTACGTTTAGTTATAAACATGAAGATACAGAAAAAAATACCAATCATAATAAAATATGCTGTGAATATACAATACTTCCCTGTTTTTGGCTACAAGAATATTTTTGGCAGCCATTTTCCAAAGAATATAATCGATATGTGGTCAACCTAAGTCNCCCTGTTTTTGGCTACAAGAATATTTTTGGCAGCCATTTTCCAAAGAATATAATCGATATGTGGTCAACCTAAGTCAATTCACGTGTGCTATTCCGAGCCGGCTGTCCTACTGAGGTACACACCTGTCGCTCCAATCAGCCCGAATAATGGATAAGGTGAGACGAGAAAAGTGGAGACGCAGCGGAGTGAAGACGGAGGAGTAAACAGGAAAGATCTGAGGAAACCCCCCCCCCACCACGGCAGTGTCCGCCACAATTCCCACGTGAGAACCACCGTCCAAAAAACACACTGCCCGCTGTAGCNGAATTGTCCATCAGGACACTACTATAATTCGAACGCAAAAACCCTGAACACTCTAAACATGTTCGTTGTTGTGATAAGTCAAGAGAGATAGAGAGATAGAGAGAGAGAGAGAGAGAGAGAGAGAGAGAGAGAGAGCGAACCACTGTGGTCTGTGCAACGTTCTCTTGTTGAACGTCTCCACAAGTGCATAGAGGTACGGCGGTCATTTTGAACATCTACTTGAATGATCCACCAGAGTTCTAGTGGTCATCTCTTTGGAACGGTTAACACATGACTGTTTGTGCCTTGTGCCACGGGTACAGACATCGAAGGTTGAATTAGGTGTGGAATGAACTGTACAATACGATGTGTATTCTGTTATGTACATAAGTTCTTATCGGCCAATCAGTTTGCTGTACAGTACCGTCGATACAATGTGCGTGAACATGCGTATTTGTGTCAGCATTTCAGTGTTTCACACGGTATAATACCACAGTAGGTACATCTGATTGTGGACACTACCAGAACTACGAATGTCCTGTTTGTGTCGCTCATGGTTCGCGACAGGCGTCTGTCTCTTTGTTGTCTGTAGTAACTGCAGGTCACGTGTTCAAGTGCGTCATATGGTTGACGAAGTGTACCGATACTTACGTCGGTGATATCTCAGCAAGCCGTGGGTTTAGGAACTTGTAACCACTTTTGTTATTCATAATTGTGCACCTAGATTATAATTCGGCAGGGAATCTATGTACGTTCCATTAAAAATAATATAACTTGGTCTTGAAAGGGGTACTTTTATACTTTACAGCAGTGTGTATATCCTCTCTATTTTGTGAGCCCCTTACGTGGAAACAATCCTGTGCAAACAGTTTGGTGATATTTTGTTCCGTTTCGGAATTATATAAAGTCACAGCTTTAGGTGAGACACTCTTTACACATATGTAATGTAAACATTATAACGATGATAATTTTTTTAAAAGGTGAGTGCTTTTAACCATTGGCAAATGCTATAAACGCCGTTTTAAAAATAATTCTCGCTGAAATTATATTTTTGAATCCCAGCCCTTTGTTAACATTAGGTATGAAGTGCAAATGGAAAAGCAAACAGGGGATAATTGATAACGCTCTAGCGTCAAGAATGTTTGCTCTCTGCTTTTTAAAATGGTTCGAGGAAACTCCATCGCGCTGATAGCTCTTCAGTTTTGAAATGCGGTCCTCAGCAGGTGGACATTTTTTTTAATAGAGTATTTTATTCACAATGTGAGTATTTTCATGGCTGAACGAATCAAAATAAAAAATATCTGGTTTTCCTGAGGCAGAACTAACGAGAATGAGAATAGTTTGTGCAGCCAGTTACCACACATTTTTATATGTATTTTTAGAAACAATTTTTTATAAACTACTTACAAATTATTGTTATAGCACTACGCGTAAATCAGAGCAAAATTGTGGAATATGCAAAACTAGTGTTGAATTTTAACAAATAATTGTTTTAGACTTTACGTTTAGTTATAAACATGAAGATACAGAAAAAAATACCAATCATAATAAAATATGCTGTGAATATACAATACTTCCCTGTTTTTGGCTACAAGAATATTTTTGGCAGCCATTTTCCAAAGAATATAATCGATATGTGGTCAACCTAAGTAAATTCACGTGTGCTATTCCGAGCCGGCTGTCCTACTGAGGTACACACCTGTCGCTCCAATCAGCCCGAATAATGGATAAGGTGAGACGAGAAAAGTGGAGACGCAGCGGAGTGAAGACGGAGGAGTAAACAGGAAAGATCTGAGAAAACCCCCCCACCACGGCAGTGTCCGCCACAATTCCCACGTGAGAACCACCGTCCAAAAAACACACTGCCCGCTGTAGCNCCCCCCCACCACGGCAGTGTCCGCCACAATTCCCACGTGAGAACCACCGTCCAAAAAACACACTGCCCGCTGTAGCCTGGAATATAACCTGCGACCTCAGAAGTGAGAGGTCAGTGTCTCACCACCTGAGCCAGCCGGGGGTCCACAGTCGACAGATAACTGTTTGTTAAACGTACAAAAACTTTCCCTGTACACACAAAGGGCACACTTGTGGTTGCCAGGCAACCTGGAGAAGGTATGGTGCAAGACGTGGTCACAGAGCAGGTAAAGACACAGAGACGAAATAGCGTGCCGGTTCCTTTGGTGTGGGCGCAGCCATTGGCTGATTGGCTGCACTAAACTAGGAACGGGCCTTGCTTCTGATTGACTACCACGTACTTCGAAAAGTCCCGTATTGACTGGGCTGCCGACTGGCAAGAAAGTTGCCAGGCGATCATTGGCGATCGGCGTTCATCCATGTTTCTGGCCACTGGCGCCATTTTGCTGACGTGTGTGACTGGAGCTCGCTGGATAAGTGGCTGCTTCAACTCTGTATTCTTCAGTGCTCTGTGACACGCTGGGGATGCAGAATGCATACGGAGGATGAAACAGGAGCACACGGAGGGAACCATGCATCGTACGCTACGCCGCCCACATGAACACTCTCGTAAACACATCTGACTACTGCTCTAGGGTCAGACTAGGGGAGTGATACGGCAGCTGTTGCGGACACATTGTAAATAGTAGCTCAGTGNTGACTACTGCTCTAGGGTCAGACTAGGGGAGTGATACGGCAGCTGTTGCGGACACATTGTAAATAGTAGCTCAGTTACTCGGCGCGTTTACAAAGTATCTACACGAACAATAAACGTATGATGAAATGGCAAACACTAACGTTATGGGCGAGTGCCAAGTTATACTGAGTTTCGGTGTGTTTACTATTGCATTGTAATTTGCGCGAATAACAGCAGAGAATCTGCTAGTGATCCTGGAATGAGTTCTAGATGAGGGTGAAATGAGGTGAGAATGGTGCAGCGCCGGAATGCAAGGGTGGGGGAAACGTAGGATCCCGAGAAAACCCGCCGACCACCGGCATCATCCGGCACGATTCCCACTTGCGAAAATCCGGGAGTGACCCGGCCGTGGATTGAACCCGATGCGCCGTTTTTAGGAGGCGAGCACGCTAACCGCAGCCCCTTGATTCTGCCAAAACCACATAGTTCCGGTTTTATCAAATGACGTTTGATTTCCGCATGGAGACAAACTTCAAGTGCGTCTAATCACGAGTATTATAATATGCGCCTCAGATTTATAAAAAAATACAAGAATTTCCATTTTTCTACCGTTAATTCAATAAGGTCATTGAAGATTCTAGCATTTATAAAATAAGGAAATTAAAAAATTTTCTTTTGTCATAAAATTCCTGTAATTCAACTTTTTTCGATTGTTTAATNTTTATAAAATAAGGAAATTAAAAAATTTTCTTTTGTCATAAAATTCCTGTAATTCAACTTTTTTCGATTGTTTAATGATAGAGCTATGTCAAGCAGCCCGGCAAAATTTGATCAAACTTTCCCATCATTTCTTACTTAGTCTTGGAGAAATTCATTCAAGGACTTACACACGAATACATGCTTTTCTCGTGTCATGTAATTAGAAGTCTCTCTCCTTCGTGATTCCTGATTGTATTCATATTCGTGATTGCATATGTTATTTTACATGTTGAACTTCGGTGGTCCTTTAAACTGAAGTTGGTCAGGCAACTTTTTCACAGTACGAAGTTGTTGGTTTCTAATCATGCGTCACCCCAACATGTGTGTGCTATTTACAAATGCAAGTTTTAAGAAAGAATGTGCATGTAAGTCGTCCTTTGAATAACAGTGAATAGCCTATTTGTGTGTATGCATTTGTGTGCAATAGGCGTTTATTTCGACCCATTGTATTAGTGGCATTGTTTTAACTGCGTGTGTTGTATTAACCTGCGCTTTCAGTAGCTGTATGGCAAGACATGTTATTTAGTTATGAAGTAAATCGTGTTTATTATCAGAAACCAGTTACCTAATTTCTAAGTAGAATTCAGCTTGACTAAAGTGGAAGTGATATTACTGAGTGCGCTGTAACTAAAATTCATTTCAGGTTAAAATTGTATTCTGTGTGTTAAGTAGTCTACAGTGTATAAAGTGCACTTAAGTTGTGTTTTATACTAAGGAGGGGTATAATTTTTAAGTTGAAAACGGAAGACAGTTATGCCTGGTGTTTAAAATCCCTAGTGTTTCACTGGGCACAGAGTTCAGATTGCCGCGCCTGTGAAGAAGGCTCTTGGTCGTAACGGGCTGTCGACTAGTTAGGCAGTCGTCTATCGTAAACGTCGCTTCGTAACGAGCTTGTTCCCGCCGAATGTCCTTCCACACTTCTCTCCTGGCTTCCTCTGCTCCTGATTGGACAGCCGCAGTCTAGTATTTGTTACTTTTATCGCAGCTTCACGACACCACTCTCTGTCTTGGTAATGTTGCGCCCACTTTTACGTCGCACGTGCACCTTCAATGAAAGAAAGTAGAAACGTATAAAATGAGGTGTCGTTAACATCCTGGTCTCTGATGCAACAGATATGTCGACGCAGATTAAACAGTTATTCGTGGCAGTTCGGCCGTAAATAAACTTTTTTTTTTGTTAGAAATTTGGCGATCGTTACTTGTGGGAAGTGATCCACCTCTTGGGTGGAAAAAATTGCAAATAATCTCGAGGCAAGCCATAAAATATGGCGTTTTTAATATTTTAGAGTAGATTTTTTTAACGCAATTCAATTGTCGCAAATTATTCAAAGGAAACACTACAGAACATAAAGTTTAATCACCGTATCGCAGTTCAGAATCGCTAGTATTTTACTAGATACCTAAAGACACAGTTTTCGCGAACTCGTAAAACACGTAAAGCGTCATAATATTGAATCTTAAACGTTAGACAAGTGGACATTTTTATTAGGTTATTTGAATTGTACAACTAGTTTAATGAAAATCTCTCCTCTTAATGGGTTTGTAAGGAATGCGGATTTCCAGAATTTGATGTTTTTCTATCAAAAGAACGATTTTAGTCTGAAATTGGTTTTTTTTAAGCTTTAAAAGAAAGTTAAACGCAACCAGAAAAAATGTGATGTAATAAAATGTTAATGTTACATTTATATTTGTTGCAATAATTTCTATATATTTGCTGCAATAATTTCTTAGAAAATTTTCAACAAGTTAATTATTGGTCTGATTATGACGTATTTTATTATATATTAACTGTAATTTAATAAATTTAGCGAAATTCATGTGAAAGTATTTTATTTTGCTAAGAATACATATTACTTCATATAACTTCATCCACACAATGACTAAAGTTATTTGTATTAAGTCATTTTTAAGCATGTTTCGAAATGTAATCTATTATTCTTTTAAATGTACACTCTCCATGCTGTAAGATTCAGACAACCTCAGGTTTGTTTCTTGAAAATGGTGATATAAGAGAATATTTATACTATTTATGCAAGCCAGAGCTATAAAGTATTTTTTTGTAAATATTTTGCTTAAATAAGCATACATATTGATTTAGAATAAATAATATCGCCGACTTTATAAAATACGACTTGACTTGCAGTGCCTCCGCGTGTTTTAATCATTCCGTGGTGTTTTTTTTTGTAGGCGGTAATTTAGGATTCTCGTACAGTGATGTGCACATTATCACGATTCGCGTATCAGCGGAATGACTTTAGGCTACGCTATTAAGTGGCGTTAATGAAGGGACGTAGTTCAAATGTTCCCATTTATTCACTAATGCCATTACAGTGGAGCACAATGCCCATTTACAGCTAGATGTAGGCAGAAGTAGGTTCGCGAGCGGGTAGGTGTGCTAATGCTAATTGCACGTTTTGCATCGCGTACGCCTGGCTGTGCATGCAGCCCGCCCGGCAGCGGTGCTGAGCGGGTTAGTCCGCACTGCCAGGCGCTGCATGCGATTCTCCCCCGACGTATATCGACGCATTGGTTCAGCAGAATGGGATTACACGCGGGCCGCGCTCGGCGGCAAGACCGTTTGTGCGTCGGTTAATCGCGTTTAGCAAAGCTCGTGCGTGCCTTTAAACCATTGGCCGGTGTGCCACAGAGAGTAGTAACCCAGCGAGATCTTTGTACGTCGTGTTCCTAGACAAAGTGGATGAGCAGCTGGTTCGACTGCCCTCTGTTGGCCCCCAGACGCACTTCAATGCCCTCCCCAAGCTTGTTACGTAAATTAACGTACATTGAATCTGCACACGGCCAGCGGTCAAAGCAGATACGCTATATATACACATATACATATATATACTTGTTTTTTAAACGAGTGCAGATATTTTGGGAAATGCAAGGCGGTGTCAATACGGGTGTTTTGATGTAAACGTGGTGTCGAAAATGCATCCCTATGCTACAAATAAATAAAACGCAAGATGCATGGTTGCTCTTGAAGATGCCCTCGTGGGTAAACAGTTCCTCGTCTGTCCATAACACAATGGCAGGGAAGTCTGTAATAGACATAATCAAATTAACGTTAAGTGGCTGTGGTATATTGTATCAGATTTTGGCCTAATAAAGTTCTAGTAAACCCCTAAATTCTCACACATTCTTCAGAATCATGAAACTAAGACGAGGAAAAAATGATGTCCCGTTTGTGTTGACTTGGTTTCTATTCATGTTCATACACCAAACCTCTGAGGATCAACTCTTTAAAAAAATTATATTTTATCCACCTTAAACTCGCTAGACAAGGACTGCCACGATTTTGCAATGGTTTTTCTAGAAGTGGCCGTGCAAGAAATATTTACGAACTTTAAGATTCTCTGAAATGAGGCTCGAATAAGTAACAGAATGACTCGTTTTTTCTCTAAGCTTATGTCCAGGTACATTAATTTTTGTATGTCTGTTTGTACTGGTTCGTCAGTTATATGTCGCATCAATTAACATTTCTTTTTTTTGCATTTTATTACATTGTATCCTAGTATAACTATTCATGTCATCTACTAAAATTAAAAATCAAAGCGAAATACAAAGGGGAAAGACTTGGTATGTACGATACTATGTCAGAAAATTAACAATTCTTAATTTTTCGATTGATTTTTGTTAATAAAACTTATTTACACGTAATGTAGACTATTTTAAGAACCATTAGTACAACTTGTCTACTTAACTATTACTAGATTTTCACAAACCCTCAAACTTATAAAAGTCTTCCCTGAAAACATTGGCAAACTAGACATATAAAGTTTTGGTATGTTGCTAATTATGAAGTAAAACATTAAAATGTACTGTTGTTTCGTATCTTGTAGATCGACATGCATGTCGTACATTTTCGGACGAGCAGAACACAGAAGTTGGCAAAGCGACGCGGCGCGTGTCTCGACGTTGCTCGCACATTCTCTCACCAACACTGCACTCACGACGTTTACGAAAGTGTTCCTCTCGCTGTCGTGTGGCGTGCGGCTCGTCACTCCTACACGCCGCTGACGTACCGACACTTCACGTTGTCGGCGACATTCACGGCCACTGCCAACTTCCCTGAAGCCCGGCTAAACTTCTACTGCCAGCCCATTCCTCCGCCTCGTGCAAACAAAGCTTTACTAAGTCTACAAAATTACACCTACGCACCGCATTCTTCCGCTCTCAATTACATAATATTTTCCAAAAAGAACTATTTATTACTAGGCATTACCAACATACTTATTTACTCACTGTTTTTATCAACATTTATTATAATTTGAATATTATAATTTATAGATAGAATATAAGTAAACTTTCAGTTTAACCATAATAAGGTACTTTTATGTGCACAGAAATATAAAATGCTTGTGATACATGGCATAACTAGGAAGCTACCAAAAACGTCATACATGGGGTGAATTTTCAAATGTTCGTTTCAAAAAGTGTGAAGAAACAGCTAATATACTATAACATCTCCACGTGTTTACTACGTCATCGCGTAATAGTGAAGTATACCGGTGTGAAATGTCGTGCAGGTTCGTTTGATTGATGCCATTCTCCGATTGGCTGCACGAGACTCTAGGGACGGGCCTTGTGTCTGACTGGCTACCGCGTGCCAAGGAAGAGCCCGCATTGGCTGGGCTGCCGGCTTGCGAGTAAGTTACGCGACATGTTGCTGGCCAGTGTCACAGTTCAGCTGACCAGCAACATGTCGCAAATCAGCGCTTTCAATGTCACAGGGGTGGGCTCAAGGTCAAGGTCACCTGTAAAGGGCTTCTGGATTCAAAATGGCTGACGAGATGGACACTGGTCGACCTGGCGAGGGCCGGTTGTGTCGTAAGCTTAGTCTATCCACCTGCCATCGAACCCCGGACCTCCTACATGTACATCTTCAAATCATTTTTAATTTTTTTTAAAATTTTTTTATGTTTAAGAATTTTTATTATTTTTTATTTTTATTTTATGTTTTATGTTTTGTTGCTGGGAAGGTGGTGAGGTGAGTGTGGTGGGATAAGTGTGAGGTTAACGTGATATGTTCCTCAATTTTTAAGAAAATTTCGAATTTTTAAATTTATAAGAATTGTCAGAATGTGTGTGGTGAAGATGTAGTGAGGGGATGGCGATGGTAGGCCGAGCAACGGAGGAGTGTCTATTGTTATATGTTACTCGATTTTAATTTTTTTTTAATTTTTCTTGATTTTTTATGATGGGACGGTGAGCTAAATGAGCTTCGCTACGTTGGGGGGGGGGGGATACAAGTATTAGGTAAGCCCCCTCTCCCAAATCTTTCAAATTGCTCGATTATTGACTTTCGGGGCTTCCAGTGAGTCACATTGAGGAGCAACCGCTTTTTTCACAAATGTTTTGGAAAACCGGAAATGTTTTGCAAAAAAGGGAAAATTTAAGGGAAATGCTAGGAATGTTTGTTAAATAATTGATTTCTGAAATAATTTTTGGTGTAAAACGGGAAATTTTGAGTGAAAAACTGGAAATTCCAATATGTACGCTTATATGCAGATCCGCAGATCCGCAGCCCTCATCTTCGGATAGGCATAATCTATCACCGAGACTAATATGGAAGTATCATTTGAAGAAGGGAAACGAACCTGGTTAAAGACGGCTGGGCGCGAAAACAATACTTGAGACATACGGACATGACTTCAAAGGGACGGACTTTATATGGAGGGAGGGGAGGTCGAGTAAGGCAGTACAGGCCTCCCTCTCCCTTCACTAAGCCAACGCTGATGAAAGGAGTTGTAATGTAGTGCATATATATCAGCAGTAGTAGTTAGTGCTACTATAGAAGGCATAGTACATAGAACTAGAATGCCCTTGATGCATGGGGAACTGTGCTGGATGGCAGGTCGACCACGCCACTTCCACACTACGGGCGCCAGGGGCAACCGCTAAAGGGTAAATATATTTAGAAATAACAAGCCACTTGCGTGATGAAATGGATGTAATAAATGGGAAAAAATAATCTAGTCTGACAATAGGAAGCCATAGGCTAAAATAAAAGCATTAGGAAAATCAATAAAAATAAAGGATAACGTATACCCCTGCATTTCCCGGAAAGGGTGCAGTTGAAGGGTTGGAAAGTGACACGTGCGTGGTTCAACCTATGGCTGATGTGTGTTAATGAGTGTGGAGGAGAGAGCCGAAGTAGCTGGAGCATGTGCGAGGTGGAAATGAAAGTAACGAAGAGTAAGAACGAAAGGCACTACGAGTGGACGAGTGTAGTAATAATGCGCGGGAGATAGGGTAAGGTGGTGGAGAGGGAGAGGGGGATGTCCAGGGTGCCGCGTGTTACTAATGTCGCGGGTCTGTCTCGAGGGCTTGTGGTGATTGCTTGTGCGGCAGCGGCGCCGGAGATTGCTGTCGTGAAGATCTACACGCGACGTTGACCTCGCGACGTGACTGGCTGTTGCCTNCCACTCGCTACTGTCTTCTGTTTCCTATTACACACACCCTGCACTCTCTCCCCGGACAACCTCGCCCCACCTTCATCCCTTACAAGGCGCAGCACAGCTAGCGTCACTCGCCACTAATGTGCCTGAACACCGCGGCCGTTCCGCCAATCAGCGCCTGGTTACCTACTCGCCATCCAAGCCAATAGGGAACACGCAGTAGGCATTCAGATGCAATGCCGGGTTTCAGAAACTCGCGCAGCCAATTAGAGGGTGAGTAGAGTGGAGCGGTTTGGGCGGCTCTTAACATCGAGGTCTTGAGAGCCGATGAGGGTGAAGCGAAGTGAGTATGGAGCGACACCGGAATGCAAGAGGAAACCCGCCGACCAGCGACATCGTCCGGCACGATTCCCACTTGCGAAAATCCGGGAGCGACTCAGCCGGGAATGGAATACGGTTGACGTAGGTGTGAGGCGAGTGGTCTGACCACTACACCCCCACGGCACCATGGCGCAACTGGAGTGCGAAATGCAGACAACATGGAGGGAGAATCACTGGTGTCTCGGCGTGATATACCGTAAAGAGGAAACTGTTGTGGCTCTGAGTGTGTTCAGAGTTGTTTCCTGATTATCAGCTCTGGTGATAATTTGCTTTCCGCTGGTCCGTACTTCCAAGGCTTGCCCATAATTCCCCTGTTTCTCGCGAAAGTATTTCACGGCCAGTTATAAAACAAAATACTGTAGTTCAGATCCCGTCTCGTGGTTGGATCACGTTAGTTGAACACCACAGTAACTTACTTATGATAGGCCCAGTGAGGCAATATGGATATTACCATGATGTCGAGTGTATCTGATCCGCACCACACATGTGTACAAGTAAGTAAGGGTACAACAGAATGCTGGTTGGTGTCCTCGTACTTTCAGTTCGGGGATGACACACAGACACACATTGATAGATGGGAGATCATTGTTAATACATTAAGGGAGAAGCCATTAATTATGGGAGGAGACGTAAACGGCAAATCAGAAATGTGGTTCTCCCCTGTCACTGATGAGGCAGGGGAGATGATTAGCCAATTTATCCTTACCAATGATATGGATATTGTGAACCAGGAAGGCGAGCTCCCGACATTCGTTTCGCAGGCCCACGAAACAGAATCATACCTGGACATCACTGTGGCTAACAGAAAAGTGTATAACAACATTAGAAAATGGACTGTTGTGGATGAAAGCTCGAGTGATCACAGACTGATCATGTTCGAGATACATGGAGGTGGATATCGGGAACTGGAACCTATAGAAAGGGAGGTCCGCTATATTCATAATATGGCGGACTGGCCGACCTTTGACCGGGCCCTGCTGAGTAAGTTAAAAACGTATAACATCATGGGATCCCTGGATGACCGGGTTGAGCAATTGACCCGGATAATCCAGGAAACATGTGAAGAGAACTTGCGGAAAACAACCAAGGGTCTACCTAACTTGTCCTGGTGGGATGAAGAATAGGAACGTGAACGTAAGGCGCTTAGACGGGACAGAAGGTATCTCCACAGATTAAGAGGAGAAGAAAGGACGCAGTTCTCAAGCAGCTATAAGAACAAAAAGCGGGCTTACTTCAGTAGGGT
>NQII01001404.1:62271-87393 GCA_002778355.1 Clitarchus hookeri
TTTTTTTTTTTTTTTTTTTTGCAATTTTCACAATTTTTTTTTTCGTTTAGTACACATAATATGATAAAAACAGAACCGTATGTGCTTAGATAATTGGTTTTTATATTTTCTGAAAGGAAAGTGGTATTCTCAGGATATTTATTTCCTGAGATACGAGTGAAAGCGCAAACAACGAACGTAAAGAACATACGCCCGGATTACTGACTCTTAAAGCCGAAAGTCATTGAATTCGAGTCAAGAGTTTGTAGCATTGGAACCAAGGAAGTATCCAGAGTGACTGGCACCAACAACTAGTACTTTTTTCCATTTCATATACAATACAAAGTCTTTATTTGTGTATTTTTATTTGTTTAAAACATGAACAGTTGTCGACAACGACCAACACCACGTAATTTCTCTAAGGCATATTCTAATAACGCGCTAGAGTTGAGGGCAACGTTCCATGAAATCATCCGTCAAAGGATACTTGTTAGGATATGTTCTTTTCGAGCTCGACTTATTTTTGTTTCCCTCTCAGGGCGTCTGAAATATCACACACACGCACACACGCCGCGTTAACGCCATACATCAAACGAGCGGCAACTCCCAGTTAATTCGCAGCACGCCCGCCAATATTAACACCCTCTCCACTTTGCCCCCTGCTTCGCCGGGATCGTTGTCAGCACTGCTTCTTGGCGACAGAACACGCCCGGTTCTCACCCTCGCTTCGGAAGGTAACATTCCCTTTAAAATAGTTTCGTCCTATAATTACCCACTTAATAACGGAAAGCACTGAAAAGAAGAAAGGCTGGACACTCCTGTGAATACAATTACGTGTTGTAGTTCTAAAACGGGAGATTAAAGACATGCGTACAGCGTAACAGCATCAGCATCTGCCAGAGAGTACCACCGGGGGGTGGGGGAACAGCGGTGGCGCAGTGGCTAGGGTGCTCACCTCCCACCAAGGCGATCCGGGTTCGATCCCGGTGGGTTCAGACCTGGGCTCTCGCACGTGGGAGTCGTGCTGGACGATGCCGCTTGCCGACGGGTTTTCTCGGGCTACTCCCGTTTCCTTCGCCCCTGCGTTCGAGCGCCGCTCCATCCTAGGGTGTCAATTCATGTCATGTCCAGAGATGACGGGCACCTACAGGTCCCAGCTTCAATGCCCGGCATTGGGAGCGTGTCGCCTCTGCCTTGGTGCACTCCCCACACTAAATGTTATTTATCTATTATATTGTAAATAGAGGCAAGTCTAGCAAGTCAGTCGTCCGCCACATCATCCTTCTGCCGCAGAGATGCGATGTCAGGAATGTCCAAGAGGCAACAAATAATCTCTGCAGGTTTAGCTCGTGGCTTTTTTTCCGTTGTCATATAGAATTTTAGTCTAGACAAATTATACAAATGGCGGAAAATTACTTTTTAAAAATGAATAACAGGAACTAGAAAAATTTTACATTTGAAGCACAGTTCATACAAATCTGAATATTGTACAAAATTAATTCATTAGGTAACAGCTCAAAATAATTTCCCATGTCATCAGAATGTCGTAAGGAATATTTGTTTGTAAATTTGTTGTGTGGTTTAACCGTACTTATATTTCCACTTCTCAGACAAAATCCAATGTCTAATTAGCAGAAAATAACCCTTTCTAAAGGTGAGCCAAGTGTCGGGTTTCAAATATATTATTTATTGTAACGCGCCATTCCTGCGACTTAAATAAATATTTTGCTTTGCTATTGTAAATGTGTACATATCAACATTTAGATTTTAAATTTTTATATTTCTGCTGTTAAACATGTTAAATACTAGTTTTCCGATTTTTACTAAGTTAATATGTATCATATCCGCAAACCGTGCACGGAGAAAAATATTTTGTAGGG
Organism: Clitarchus hookeri; assembly: GCA_002778355.1. Lineage (NCBI taxonomy): Eukaryota > Metazoa > Arthropoda > Insecta > Phasmatodea > Phasmatidae > Clitarchus > Clitarchus hookeri. The sequence continues at coordinate 64,131 of NQII01001404.1, forward strand.
AAGTCACCATGCGAAATTTTTGCAGTCGCCATACATAAATATACTGGCCACAAAAGTGCACCTAAAGAGTGTCGGGGTGACAAGTAAATCTTGTGTTCGCCATTAAGTAAGTTGAAAAGATGAACACCAACAAAATATTTTGAATATTTTCCAGTGTAAAGTGTTATGAATATCCGTAAAATAAAATTGCTGTTGGATTTAACAATAAGAAAAGACGTAGTGTTTGTGGAGACATGGCCTCGAGGGGAGAGACTGGCGCTAGCGAGGCTCGTGATAGAGACTGCAGCCGCCGCACAAGTTGCAAGGAACCCCCTCCCCCCACCCCTCCTGCTAGTGTGGGCATGTTCATAACTCGCGGCGACAGTGATTGATCGCCCTCGGAGATTGATTGGTCGTGTATCGCCGGTGGGGTACAGCACCAGGGAGTGTACTCTCTCCCGATCTCCCNGTACTAATGTTAACAAATCATTTTAGTAATTGATTTTCTGTACTTTCATTTAAACTGTAAGAATAATTTTAAAGGATGAAATAGGTGTGCATAGAATCAATTGTCAAATATCTCCGTAAACATCTTAGTTATTTTTTATTATATGCAATCAGAAGGGAAAATAAGATCCATGGAGGAACTTCGTGGGGTAATAGGAGAACGGAGATCTTTGAGGGCTGGTATTCAAGATTCTGGCAAATAAGTAAGTATTTAACTAGTACACGAAGAGCTCAACAATACAAGGGAGACTACTAACTCATGGTCAAGAGAATGCACAAGAGTTACATTTCCCCTGTTCGAATGGAAAAAAACACAGACTCATGAAGATAAGTGATGATGTATGGATAAATTACCGAACATTCCGCCAACAACTGAATACATGATAGAAGAGTTGGATAGAATCTTGAAAGAAATTAAGAATAAAAAGGCACCAGGAANCCGCCAACAACTGAATACATGATAGAAGAGTTGGATAGAATCTTGAAAGAAATTAAGAATAAAAAGGCACCAGGAAATGTTGCAATAACTCCAGAGATTTTGAAGAGTCTATGCACGGATATGTAATGATATTATATCATTAATGAATAAATGCCATGCTCAAGGATGTTTTCCACGGATATGGAACAAGGACTCCTCCAGTTTCTGTATAAAATTGAAGACAAAGACCCCACAAAGGAAAATCCTACAGACCACTAACACTTTTCCCTGTATGAGGGGAAGTATTGGAAAAAATAATAAATCTGAGACTGTTATCCTTTTTAGAGGCTACACAAGGATTACGTAGCAGACAATATGGTTTTCGGGATTGAGGAGGGACTGAAAGATATGGGCTGGATGTTATAGGAAAATCAGAACAANTAGCAGACAATATGGTTTTCGGGATTGAGGAGGGACTGAAAGATATGGGCTGGATGTTATAGGAAAATCAGAACACCGAGAGAAACGTATGTCCTTGACATATTTTTGGATATTTGTGGACAATTTGAATGCTTCGTGGCCGGAGTTGTTCTAGCAAAGAATAGTCCCATAAATCTCTGCTGCTTGATACGACCTTTCTTCGAAAAGAGAATAAGCATAAACAAAGCTATTGAAGTCCGCCTAAAGAAACGAACTTCAAAGGGGTGTCCACAGGCATTATTCCTTGGACCACTCTTGTGGAATACACTCTTTGACACATTGCTCAGAGTAAGTCTTCCAGAATGATGTGAAATATTTGTGTATGCAGATGAAGTACTGATTGTAATACCAGCAGGAACATAAGGGAACTTGAGGCAAAAACTGGAGAAATCCTGAGGGAGGTAGAGGAATGGAAAAATATGTTGAAACTTCGAGTTTCCAGTAGAGAAAACTAATGCAATTGTTATGAAAGGTAGTCTACAAAGATTTATAATCGTAATATTAAAAAAAAATTACGCCCGTTAAATCGAAAAAAAGAAGTATCATGAAGTAATGCTTGATGATAAGCTTCGAATTCAAGACCACATTGCATACCTCATAGATAAATAATTGAGCCTCTTTACCTAGGTCAAAGCACAGTCTAAATCTTCTTAGGGCTTGGGCTTCAAAGCAACTTATACACTACATGAAGCCATATTCATAGGAATTGGGTTATATGGAATATCTGTATGGTATCCTAACGCCATATTGGTACATACGAAGAATATTATTTTAACCTCAAAGAACAGTCTTACTAGAGGCAAATATAACGATATGTCCCGAGACCTTGCAAGTATTTGCAGGGGCAATCGCACTGAATATTTTAGCCGAAGAAATAAACTCACTGCTAGAAGAAACAAATGTCAGTTCAGCATCTTTGCAAAGAAAAACCAAGAAGAGAGAAGTCTCTCTAGGGATCTAGCAGAAGAGTTGGGGCAGGTCGGAGAAGGGGAGGGTGACTTACAGCATCTTTCAAGATATTAAGGAGAGATATCGCCACCATTAGGTCGCAACTGATTATTATCTTAAATAATAACAGGACACAGAAACTTCAAAGCCAAGTTTTGCAGATTTAACTTAATGGACTCTCCTCTTTGTCTGATCTGTAGAGTTGGTGATATTGTCCAACATGTAACTCTGGAAAGCCCAAAGATTGTGGACATTAGATTACAGTTACGTAGAAAACTGCAAATAAAAGAACTAAATATAACAAGCATTTTGTCTCATAAAGAGATAATAAGGTATTTTGGAGAAATTGCAAAGGAAGTTATTAATTGATTACAGTAATTTGATGTGTGGTTATTGATGAATCCTCCAGAAGAGGAAATAGGTAATTCTCCATTAAGTATCTTACCCTTGGAATTGAAACTATAAAACTGCTATAGTAACCTAAAAGAAGGAGCAGACCCACTTTCTGGATTTGTCAGTGAGTAAAACCACTATATAAACATTGTAGTGCGAGCAGACTCCCTACATAGCCAAAGGATAACCCCGAAGAAAGTCGTAGGAAGTTTTAAAAGGCTTTATTAGTAGGAAGCTGTTGAGTTGGTAGGCCTNTTTATTAGTAGGAAGCTGTTGAGTTGGTAGGCCTTGTTCCCCACTCTGATGAACTTATTACACCTATGACGACCCATCAATGAATATAATGGACTCATAAAGATCNACATTGTAGTGCGAGCAGACTCCCTACATAGCCAAAGGATAACCCCGAAGAAAGTCGTAGGAAGTTTTAAAAGGCGTTATTAGCAGGAAGCTGTTGAGTTGGTGGGCCTTGTTCCCCACTCTGATGAACTTATTACACCTATGACGACCCATCAATGAATATAATGGACTCATAAAGATCNGGCCTTGTTCCCCACTCTGATGAACTTATTACACCTATGACGACCCATCAATGAATATAATGGACTCATAAAGATCAAGGCGGGATAGCAGGAAAACGAATTAGGTATTATGCAGACAATATCAATGGAAACGAAACACGAGTTAGGGAAGATTCGTGACTAAAGACTAATTACAGGGGAAGGCGAGTCGGAAAGATGTACGGAGGCCCCTTCTCAGCTGGATGTCGATACAGAGGGACTGAATCGAAAATATAATATCAGTTAATTAGTCAAGTAGTTAGTGCCGCTATATAATGGCGTAGATAAAAAATAGTACATATTCCGGGAAGTGTGGGGAACTGGGTGGATGGCAGGTTTACCGCGCAACACTGCTACTCCAGTATACCTGGATGNATATTCCGGGAAGTGTGGGGAACTGGGTGGATGGCAGGTTTACCGCGCAACACTGCTACTCCAGTATACCTGGATTTTGGTGTACTAGAATAAAGCCGAATAACGTGGTCCCGATAGCAAGCTAAAGGCCAAAAGAAATCAAGGGAAAACCAGCAGGAAAAGTAAAGCAGACTGTTGTACTCCTGTGTTACCCAGGAAGACCTCTGGTGCAAGGGTAGTAAGAAAGCGTATCCGGTCCCTGGTTGACCAAGTAACAATACAATCCACTGAGTGTTGTGACTACGGGAAGGTGGCTAGACTGTGTCAGCCATGTATTACACAGCAGTGCCAAGAGGGCAAACTGGCTGTGAGTGCTGAGGTAGTATATATCTGCCGTCCGTCGTCGTGTCAGCTGCACGCCTCATGACGACNATATTCCGGGAAGTGTGGGGAACTGGGTGGATGGCAGGTTTACCGCGCAACACTGCTACTCCAGTATACCTGGATGTTGGTGTACTAGAATAAAGCCGAATAACGTGGTCCCGATAGCAAGCTAAAGGCCAAAAGAAATCAAGGGAAAACCAGCAGGAAAAGTAAAGCAGACTGTTGTACTCCTGTGTTACCCAGGAAGACCTCTGGTGCAGGGGTAGTAAGAAAGCGTATCCAGTCCCTGGTTGACCAAGTAACAATACAATCCACTGAGTGTTGTGACTACGGGAAGGTGGCTAGACTGTGTCAGCCATGTATTACACAGCAGTGCCAAGATGNCCTGTGTTACCCAGGAAGACCTCTGGTGCAGGGGTAGTAAGAAAGCGTATCCAGTCCCTGGTTGACCAAGTAACAATACAATCCACTGAGTGTTGTGACTACGGGAAGGTGGCTAGACTGTGTCAGCCATGTATTACACAGCAGTGCCAAGATGGCAAACTGGCTGTGAGTGCTGAGGTAGTATATATCTGCCGTCCGTCGTCGTGTCAGCTGCACGCCTCACGACGACTCCCACCACGAGCTGTGTCCGTCGTCGAGTGGCTTGGCTGGCAGGCACGCAGCCCCATGCAGTGTGCTCTGTGCCCTCGTGCCTGCCTGCGAGAGCACACTTGCCAGTCGCTTGCGTACCTCCCGTGGTCCTGGCCTACTGGCCTCGGCAGCACCATGTAGTGTGCTCTGTGCCCTCGTGCCTGCCTGCGAGAGCACACTTGCCAGTCGCCTGCGTACCTCCCGTGGTCCTGGCCTACTGGCCTCGACCTCCGTGCCTCGTGCCCTGCGTGTTCACTTGAACACTCCTGTGAGTTATGTTCGCTGTTTTTAAACATTTTAAATATAAACCTTAGACAAATGTCACTGCTCTTTCCTGTCTAACGGGCACACTGACTGAGATAACCCCAGTAGTGTTCGTAGCGACGAAAGGAAAGTATTTTCACGTCTTAGCGTTCATTTAAAATTACTAGGTAAACATATTTGGATACTGAAATTATGTCTTTTGCTTTCTATTTACTTACTGCACGCAAGTTTTAGAACTAAAAATTATCAAATTTACAGATTCGCTTGGACGCACGAATAAACCTTTTGATAAAAGCCGCCGCATACATTTTAACACTTAAATGTTTTTAAAATATTTTCTTGTAAAATATAATGATTCGAAAAAATGAAATACGGGAGAGCCTTTCTTCAGTTCTGGTCTCGTTTTTGTAATGGTTTCGTCGTGGATAGTCTGGACGTAGCATGTGCAACACGAGAGCGGAGAGTGTGGGACAAACTGCTGTAGAAGATGTAGAGATGTGTCAAGGGGAGGAGATGCCGCCCGGGGGAAGGAAGAGAATGATAGCCGTGAATTGTTTCCGCTCACGTGACGTCGTGCCAGATGGCCACGCCCCCTCCTCCGCGGAGATAAGCAGCAGGCTAATAGTTTATCCCGGGCGATGTGTCTTGTAGCCGGCGGCGCTAATTACAAGCCGGCAAGTGCACGAGAGAGCCAGATACGGCACACGCCGACACATCTCTCTCACGCGTGCAGCTCAAGTCCTCCACTCAGAGCAGACATTGCTTCTTTATATGGCCAGCCATAGGTTGAACCATGCGTGCGCGACTTTCACCCCTACAACTGTGCTTTTTCCGTGGAGTGAAGGGGCATTATTTATCCTTTGCTTTTAATGATTTCCCTTATATTTTTATTTTAGCATATGGCTTCATGTTGTCGGACCACATAATTTTTACTTTTTACATTGTTTGTTACTTTTTTCATTAGCGCCAGGTGAACTACTTGCTAGCTTGGAGTCCGCCAATAGGGAGCCTTTTAAAATACGCGGTAGCCAATCACACACAAGGGCCGTTCCCAAACTCTAAAAACACTTTATTTGCTGTAACATATGTTTTGTTGCCGGAAATAAAGTTATCGTTAAATATGAATGACTGTAAAGCTAGTTTGCCAGAAACAGAATTTTTGTTTAATCTATATAACTTTGACAATGATAACCTTGCGTTGTGATTAGAACAGTTCAGCAATATCTTTTGTGATAAGTTCAGTTTCTATAAATAGAAGGTTAATCCATTATGTCTATGATCTAAGGAATTTGTTATTTTGTAATGNGTGATAAGTTCAGTTTCTATAAATAGAAGGTTAATCCATTATGTCTATGATCTAAGGAATTTGTTATTTTGTAATGCAGCATTGGGAAAGTTTTGTTAGGTACTAAAAATGATAACGAACGATATACAATTTTAAACATAACTTAACGCTTTTCTTTGGTATACAGTATTTCCTAATCGTAAAGAAAACAAGCACAAAGAAAATTCATTTCGTTGGTATAAAGTAAATTAATATTGCCATAAAACAGAAATAAATAAAGAAAGTTATTGATAACAAGCCTAAGTTTCTTCAACCTTACCTTTGAACTAAAGAAATATTTGGATAGTATAAACTAAACAGCCTCAAAGAAATGCTTTTGTTAACAATACAGAAAGCTTTGAACGTAGTTTGTACAGTGCAGAACCTCGCGCAGCCAATCAGTGAGCGAGTACGCCGACATAAAAGGANAAAGCTTTGAACGTAGTTTGTACAGTGCAGAACCTCGCGCAGCCAATCAGTGAGCGAGTACGCCGACATAAAAGGAACCGCCACGGCACTTTGTATCTGTGTGCTTATGTGGTCCGTGGTTGGANAGTTTGTACAGTGCAGAACCTCGCGCAGCCAATCAGTGAGCGAGTACGCCGACATAAAAGGAACCGCCACGGCACTTTGTATCTGTGTGCTTATGTGGTCCGTGGTTGGACCAGAACGACATAGCCATTCGCGGAACATAGTTAGTGCAATTAATGGAGTTTGAGCGAGGACGAAAAGTGGGGCTCTGCGAGGCCATATGGTTTAACAGGGATACATGCTAAGCACACTTGCACGATAAGTGCCAGCCAATGGGGAATCTCTCGCAACAGACGGTAACCAATCATAGGCAAGGCCCAGAGCCTCGCACTGCCAGGCAATGAGAAACGCTCCGCGGGTTTTGAGAGCTGATGTAACTTTTCTGACACCTCTTGCTGAAAACTCCTCAAGCCAAAAGGATCGATAGGCTGTGATTTCGCAGTCCCTACACATACTGAGTGTCGGGATCAAGCCAGCTATTGCCCTTTTGCTCCACGCGAGGTTTCTGTCCTTGCTGAACTGGCCTTGGGACACCTGCGTTATCATTTGACAGATGTACCGCCCCAGATCAGCGACGTGAGTACGAAGCAACGCAGGAAACGACTGATCTCTGAGAAAACCTGCCGACCATCAGCATCGTCCGGCACAATTCCCACGTGCGAAAATCTGGGAGAAACCCCGCCGGAAATCAAACCCGGCTCGCCTAGGTGGGAAGCGAGTAGTTTGGCCACTACACTACCAATGCCTCAAGACTGATCTACAGCAAACACACACCCTCCCATCCTTTCCCATATTTTGATAATATCACGATGTCGTCGATGACTTCTTAAACATACCAAATAATTTGAAATATGACGCTAAATTTTTTTTGAGTGATAATGATGAGAAATTTAACTTCAAATTTGAGTATCTATGACAAACATATCATGTGCCGATATTGTAATGAACAAACTGGAGCCTCTATGTCATATTTCAGGGACCAACCAACCGATTCCTACCGAATTTTGCACATATGTAGTGCTACAGTAGGCCATGGTTTAAAAGTGTCTGGTTTTATTTACAGTATGGAAATAATACAAATAATATAAATAGGTTTGTTATATGTATCAAACAATTTTACCGCTTTCAATTGAACTAAGTATACTGAGAGTAGCTATTAGAAGAATCAAATATACTTTTAGAGATCATCTTTTGCCAACTTTTTGTGAGATAATGCCAGATGATCAAGTGCAACATTTATGTCATAACTCGGGAACCAATCAATGAATTCCAACCGAATTTCCACACAAGTAATACTACAGTGGACCATGGAAACTTAAGTAATTTAAGGGGATGATACATTTTTTTCTCAATTGTGCATTTATATAATTTAATCATATCTATAAAATATTTAACAAAATTCAATCAAACTTTTTATATTAACCCGAATAAAATACTGTTACATGCAGTCACTCAGCGTCCATTCCCTTGCCCCTCCTCCTTGAGCTTGCGAAGCTCAGTGCTCCAAGGGCATCACTGGCAACTGGAGAAGCGAAGGCAATGTTACAAACCGGCCGCTGCAGAATACTGACTCGTGCTGTGATAACGCTATCCGAACTGAGTCCCCTCTGACCCTGGAAGTTCGGATGACTTGGGTAGTCGTGACGCGAATTTTCTGGTCATCACTCCTCTTCCCCTTCGGCGTCGGCTCATATGTGTAAGTAGCGGTGTGCCTCTGTGTCCGGAGTCTGGAGCCTGGAGCGCTAGGCGTGTGTTGCCATTGGATCAACGAGCAGTGACGCGGTGACAAGCATCAGGATAGTAGAGAGAGACTCGACTGTGGTGCTGGGCACATGAGTGGCAGATATTCGGGATGGTGTTCGTGTATGGCAGTGAACATTTTGGGTTTGTGTGCGTACATAATAAGTGAGGATTAAGTGACTGCCGCTAGTATAAAGATAAGTGAGTGACGAGGACTTCAATTACTATTGAGTGACATTAAATATTACGCTTACTGATGGAACAATAAGTGACATATTAGAAATACGCAGTTTAATATAGCAAATAATGTGTTTATCTTTTTATAATTGTAAATAAATTAAGAAAATGGGGTCTAGTTCGTTTGTTTTTATTAGTGCCTCCATCCCTCACGATCTCGGATTCGCCTCAGTCGATTTGTATCGATACCAGTAAACCATTAATAATACACGTCCAAGCAGTGTTAACAATTTCGGGTTTCAGTGCCGCGAAACATATAAAATTTCCTTGTACCAATAACTTGGTCGCAGTTGATGTTGGGCTGTAAATATTCCGCGCGGTCGTGTGCAGAGTAGGAAAGAGAAAGTCCTGGCAAGGGGAGAACTTTTCTGAGACTCGCTAATTACCTTCTGAGAAGACGAATGGTGGCACGGGAGAAGGGAGAGGAAACGAGAAACATTTGCGTAAAAACGAGGAAAACTCCTTTCTGTGATAAGTTGCTACAACAGTTTCGCGGAACGTTGGTTTCGAATAACATGTCTGACTGCAAGGATTGAACATTACCACTAACTCCGAAACCATTCCAGTAAAACTGTAAATAAGACTGTGAGTTGCAAGGGCTCGTTAGCTTATAAATATATATTTACAAACGAAATTATGGTCAATGTTATTATTACTTGTCTCTACAGGATTGTTGTCATTTTCGCTGAAAATCGCGGGGAAACTTATTTTCATGCACGGTGCCTTGACACAAATACCATACGTAAAAAATGTTTCTAATATGTATTTCTCCATGGCACGTAGCGCCAACAGTGACAGTCATGTTCATATGACGAGAGGCTGATTTGACTATTATTCAAAACCCACTAACAAGAGACCGGGAGTTCAAGAACCTAGTCTATTTCCAGCTAGTGCGGAAGCCGTTTTAAATTTGATGTTCCGTCTCCTTCAGTTTCGCTGAGCATTCGATAATGCAATCAAATGCACAGTAATCTTTTGATATTAAGATTAAGGTATCAAGTTAGCGTACACAGATTTCTAAACGCTCATGCAAGCACTGCTACAATCTGTTCTCGGCGATACAAACATTTTGCGTGAGTGGAAATATAAAGTAGCTAACAAAAGCTCTTGTTTAACGTCATGTGTGACGCAAACGGCAAACAATAAAACGTATATCAAGCCACCTGCAAAAGTTGTCGCAATACGGGATTTTTGGAATCTTATATAATAAACCTGCGAGGTTAAATGAAACAAGGTAAGTAACTGCACTTGAGAAAGCAATATTGTACTCTTTTCTATCCTCGTTATATTGGTTTTATAAACTCCCTTTTAGGTATACATTAGCATAACGGTAATTGTGGCTAAGATATCACTCGTACGCTACCGGAAAAAGTATAAGTAACACATCGAAAGAATGAATGAGAAAACCATATTAACATGTTGCGCTACTAGAAGGCAAAGCACTGATGGTGAACAGATCACACTGTGGAACGATCAGTGACTGAGAATCACCCACCTAATATAATATAAATTGCACCTGTTCTTCGCGGAAAGATGGGCATAACAGCAGCATTCCTTTGCTTATTGGCGGCGTGTGTCTGCGGGAAGACGTTTTCTTACTTGACTGGCCAATCACAATTAGGTTACCCCGATACTCTACGACAGTTATTCGCGGGCAGACACCTAAAACACGTGCGAGTTACCAACCGCGATACTTGTGTTTTGAACTGGCGTGTTTTGGAGTACAACTAGACGCGGAATATTTTCGCGAAAAACAGGTGACCCTTATAATTAAGGGCAGTGATATTTCGCGAAAAGATTTCGAGACAAGATACAGTCCAAAGCACTGTAGGGTCGTCCAGCTTCTTTGATTGGCTAAAAAATGGTCTGCCCGTGTTAACCGCTTGCGCACGAATCACGAAGGTTCAGTGTCGGAGTTACCTTGTCCTGAGTGGCTTTATCAAAGACGGACACGGCACCAGCAGCCAATGGAGGTATAACAACAGCTGTGGTGTGTATAGTATTGAAGTCTACTGTGTGCTCCGATTTTTACGCGAAAAGTCACTGGCACTACTTATAATAGACTTAAAGATGAACTAGATCGAATTTTCGCCTTCTGCGCATATACCCAACATTGACCTACCCCACACTAATGCAATTGTCACAGTCACTTTGCAATCGGTGATGAACATGTTTGTTTATATCTTAATGTTCAAAAGACAAACCCTTTGATATGATTAAAATATTTCCACAAATTTGAATTTAATAAAATTGCATGGAAATTGGTCAGAGGAAGCATAAAAATATTTCAAATCACTAGTTTATATAAACAGTGTTCTAACCTCAAATCATATCAACGTCGTTTATGATAATTGCATAGGTAGAAAAGCAGTCCAATGTTTGGACACGGCGAGTAGCTTTGTGCAGCTAGCGTGATCACTCTACGCCTTATATCAGAGACGTATCAGTGCTTGCGCACCTGCGTCTGTGGCTCTCAGCACCGCACTGTGCGTCTAGGTTGTGTTGAACGTCGTTGGCATGCCAGAACGCCGTAGGTACACGCCGCGTAGTTGACGGAGTTTGAGCGACCTCTGTCTTGTATGGAGATAGGGTGGTCACACCGGGGAACTACTCGAAATCAAATTGTAATTAATAATACAGAGGTTAAACAGCCGCTTATTACGCGAACTCCATCAGCGCGCGCCAACAAAATGGCGTCACTGACTACCGACATGTTGAAACGCCGTTCGCTAGTCAGCGCGTGGTAACTTACTCGCCAGCCGGCAGTCCAGCCAATAGGGAACCTTTCGTAGCACGCAGTAGCCAATCATACACAAGGCCCGTTCCCAGAGCCCCGCGCAGCGAATCAGCGAATGGGTATGCCCTATAAAAAAAAGTGGCACGCCTTTTCGTTCCTGTGTATTTATATATCCTGTGATTCTATGTGTATAGAGATGCTGCTCTTTAATGGTGTAGTGTTTATCGGCCAAAGGACGGGAAATAAACCTCGGGAACGCACATTAAGGTAAACAGTGGTGCCAACAAAGAGTTTTCACTAGCGAAGTAACGTTCATAGCTGGCGTGCGCACTCTACGGTACGTCCCGTGTGCTGCTGCTTGGTGTTAATGAGGCAGGAGCCGTGTAGGGGTGATGTGACCTCCGTGCATCGAGTCTCGTGACGTCGCCGTCTTCCTTTGAGGCGAACGTCCCTCTCCCCTGCTCCGGCCTGCCTCTCATTAGCGTCGACGTGAGGGGTTGTCGTCCTGGGGCGGACCTTGTGCTGCCTTCTTTAGTCGCTGGGGAACACGACCCTGGCCGGCTGCCCACACCACATCACACGCCGCACGACGACCCTCGCTGTGGCCCCGAGCACGCGTGTGTCCCGGAAATGCACGCTGCAGATGACAAACCTACACGTGGTTCCCGCCTGTGGCAGGGTCGGCATGGACGAGAGGAGACTGGTGCTAAGCCGAGCCGGCTGTCGTACCCGAGGACAGACCTGTCGCTCCGGTCAGCACGAATAATGTATGAGGTGAGTCGAGATGGGGTGGAGATGCAGCGGAATGAAGCCAGGATAGGAAACGAGATAGCCCCGAGGAAACCCCACACACCACGCCAGTATCCTCCACACTCACCACGTGAGAGCTTCGCGTTCTTATAATTTCTCGCCCGCCGAGGTCTGCGATCGAACTGTGGACGTTAACATTGAGAAGCCAGTGTCTAATTGAGCCAATTGTGGGTCCTGTACTGCAAATGCACTGCGCAAATGCCGGCTCTTGACTCTTCATTTGTGGAGACCATAGCGTGATAAGGCAGCAGCACCAAGCCAGACTCCGCACATTAGCCAACACACTCCAGCAGAGGCCACACGTTTATTGGTTGCCACAGACACAGCTCCGGGCACACCCGGCCACGCGGAGTGAAACTGCCGGAGTGCAGTAAGGCTAGGCCATTTCAAATTTCTTGTTTCGGTCGTCCTTCAAAATTACGTTCAGTCTTAACTATGGTGTCGCGTTGCTCTCTCTCTCTCTCTCTCTCTCTCTCTTGTTTTAACGTGTCGTGTTTGTCCTTGTCAGCCGCCCAAGCATTTATCAGTATTCATTTTGTGCTGTCTCCACGACTATATCGTTGGGGCGTGAAATTTTTAATGCTTAGTTTGTTTTTTGTAATTTGGTTGTGAGTTATGTTTCCGCACGCCTTCCTTTGAAATGAGTAAAAGAGAAGGCAGAACTAATCAGGACACCCATAACCAGTTTCGGATATCTATTTGAGAAATTATTGTGAAATTCAGTTGTTCATTAATTATTTAAATGTCATTCCCCCCCCCTCCCTTTTTTTTTTTTTTNTTTTTTTTTTTTTTTTTTTTTGTAAAATATTGCTGAGATATGCATAAGTTGTGTTGAAGTTGAGTGAATATTACAGTGCAATATCTATATTCATACATGTGTGTCGGTATATCTATAACCCACTGGCCTGTAGTTGTTTTCAGTCCTTGGTTCATCCAACGTCTGTTAATTGCAGTGGAAGTTACACCCGGGGTATTTTTAATTTGCGTAGTATTGGTTTGACGGGAAGATTTTCGATTTTCCTTAAATTTTTTTTTCAGTGTGCGTGGAAGCGGCGAGGGAGTCTTTATTGGAAACAATCTTTTATATTTTGATTTTTTACTCCACGTTGTTCTTTTACGTCAATCAAAGCGATCAATCATACAGGAAATATATAAATATATATGTATATATATATATATATATATATATATATATTTCAAATGACAGTTAAAATGTCGATATATTTATTGCTCTTATTTTTTTTTGTAGGAGCGTAACAGCTAAGTCTTAGCGATGGTGAGGAAGAAGTAAGGTGGCTATGGTGCAGCGGCGGAATGCAAGGGCGGGCGGGTTAAGGGAGCGTGCCGAGAAAACACTCCGGCTAACAGCAACGTCCGCCATGTTTCCCACATGCTTTAATCCGCGTGACTCCGCCTAGACTCGAACCCGGTTCGCCTTGGTGGGAGGCGAGTAGTCTGACCACTACACCACCGCGGTCCGTACTAGTTCATGAACGACAAGAATATTTTATAAATAAACATATTTTCTAATGTAGTTTTTTTTTAAAATCAGAATGCTGCAGCGCGTTTTAGATCATTTATTCAGTACTTTCTTCTCCTATAATTTTTTTACGAAGTGCTTAATTTTTTTTTGAATTCGGGATACGCCTGTACTTTGAACGCTACAGAGATAATTTGCATGCAAGGTCGATCAACGAGATATCATTCTCTAACATGTAAGAACATTTTAAATAGACCGGACTGCGAGCAGCTTTCTCGTGTTATCAAACCGCTCACTTAATGTTTCAAGTATTTGCAGGTATCTTTTCTAGCATTTTATTAATCTCAACACCATGTCTCACGTGGTCAGGAGCAGACTGTATCTTGAACACGTGCCAATGAGCTGGCTCTACTGAGAGGCATCAACCTTGCCTTAAGGCTCGGCGTCAGCCACTATATCAAATCATTTCATTTCCTGCTGATGCAAGTCTTCCTCAAGTAAAATTTTAGCAATCCTACTAAATAAACGTTTAGCTATTTGCCTTATTCTGCAGTAGAGACATGAAATCTGAACCATCAACATAAATTTTTTTGCACAAATAGCATAGCATTAAATTTAAAATATCAATATGTTTCTGCCTTTGTACAAGTAGCAAGTAACTAAGTACAAAAATATCAAAACAACTCGTAAAATATAAATTTTCTATTGTCAGAAATTTTTTTATACGTACTCTGAAACTGAAATCATGCCACGAAATCAAAGAATTTTAGCATCAGAGACGAATTCGAGCCTTACGCTTTGAAGTCATTTACATTTTCAACTACACAAAAAGAATGTGTTTGAACAAAAAAAATGGCAAGGTTGTAAAGTGTTTTCTCTCTCTCTCTCTCTCTCTCTCTCTCTCTCTCTCTCTCTCTCTCTTTGATCGCGGCACTGTATTATCACAGCGTGAGGCGGAGACGAGCTTCTGCCCGAAGAGAAGTCACGTATTCAGTGCCTTGGGAGGGGGGTCGGGCGGCGTCACGTGGCCAGAGCAAACCCAGTCACGTGACTCGTAAATATGTCATTGTCGCCGGGCGTAGCCGGGACAAATCTGCTCCACGGTCGCCGAGCGGGGGGTAGGGGGAGTTCACGCTTCACGGAAATAGCCCCAGCTGGCTGCCGCTTCTTTCTGACCGGGTAGTAGGTCATTTGTTTCCTGACTCGGGGTACGCCGACAGATTTAAGAACACTTTAAATTAAAACGAGAACTTATTTATTACTGCTTATATTATTTTTGGCACTCTCCTTCATTTCGTTTTCCTCTGCAATAAAAAGTTTCTGCAGCTTTTCAGGCCACATCGACGCACATATGAGAACCATTCTTTGTCGTAAAGAGAAGCAGTTCGTCTTACCAAAAAAAAATATTAAAAAAAATAGACTGCAAGTATGTTAGCCTCTAGAAATTTAGTTAATACACAGAGAGATTCTCTGTAAATACGTAACATTCCAAAAGCATACATATTTACATAGTTACGATGTTTTGCTGTTCTTCGTAAAATTATTCCTGTAGATATCGGTGAATAGGAAGTTCAAGATAACAAACAATAAAGGAATGGTTGTGCCGCCACAAATTATTCGTAGAGTGTTTTCGCTTTATTTATTTATGCCTGGTTCGCATTTCCGCCTACCTCGCCAGACAAGACAGCGGGAACTGGAACAGCCAACCAGAAATCGTCCTCGTTTTCTGGACGATCTACGGAGAAATGTTGGACTAAGGCAGAAATTTCTGTTCGCGCAGTCACCGAATTATCCCAGAGGCCCACTGCATCGCATATTTTATACAAACAATGTCACTATTATCAACGCACTTTGATGTAATTGTATAATTACAAAGGTGAAATGCTTGTACAGGGTTGTAAACGGCAATCATCCCATCGGTGAACCAAACTCTTACTATTACAAAACATCGAGTATACCTGAGCTGCAAGTATGCACGATCACTTCATTAATTAAATCCTTTAGTATATGGCCTACAAGTTTCCGTGGCGGTTACACGAGTGTTGTGTTTAGCGTTTATAAAAGCGAGGGCGCATTTGATGCATGTTAAAACTTCGACCTTAACGCCTTCCATCACACACGCTTAAATGGCCATATTGTTTGACCGAGGTTGCATAAACACTAGGTTTCTGAACATTATGCTAGGAACGGTAGTAAAAAAAAAAATAGAATGCTCATTCCCATTATGCACCATACAGATCTTGCCTTTCGTTTGTATTGTTTTTAAGGGAAAATATTTCAAAATGGCAAAAACATAGAAATTCCAATTTGGTCTCGCCTAGCTCTTAATAAATGAGTATAGTGAATGGAATTTATAAATAATGAAAACATTTTTGGCAGCCGTAATTTACGGTTGTGCGCGTTTATTGAATGAAATCTTCACAAAAAGTTTTACTTTAGTTTACAGACATTTTACAAGCAGGTTTTCGAAATATGACAGAATTCTTTGAACAGCCGAAAAAAGTAAAACAAAGCATTTGACAGTTAAAACTTAGAAGTCACATGGCAGTGTTCACGTTTACATGTAGATGAAGGATACGCAATCGGTAACAAAAAGTAGAACTTTAGCAGGACTTCGGAAAAGTGCGAAGTAATCGTGAATGTCGTATCTGTAGGTTATTTCGCTGACTAAAAGAATTACAGTTATTCGCTCGTAGGTCAACTGCGACACAGTTTTGGCTGGAAAGCTACTATAACCTCATTCATGTTCTGAAACACTGTTGACAAACATGGCGCGTGATCAGAGAATGCGAGATAGCGCATGCGAGAGTATAACTTCGTGCTCTCTCTCTCTCTCTCTCTCTCTCTCTCTCTCTCGCTCTCTCCGACGAAATGAGACAAGAGAGCGTTCTCTGCGGCGTCATCATGACGAGGTCTCAGGGCGAGAGCACAAGAGAGCGCTCTGTGTGCCAACTGAGGCATGGTCTGAGATAATGTATCTTCATTCGTATTTCACAGTTGGTATGAACTTGTGCAGCGCAGTACGTTTTCGAAGGGGGGAGGGGGAGGCACGGAGAGAGGAGGGTGGGATGCGCGACCACGGCAAAACACAGACCATAATTAATCACGATTCAGAGTTTTAATTGGAGTGTTAAGTCCCTCGGGTGGCAGCCAGGGGCTCCCGCCGTGGCCGCATTAAAACGAACGTGATTGGTAGATTTCATCACGGGCTTGGACGAGCGAAATGAGCTGAATGTTCCTAGGTTGGTAAAATGTGGGGAGAAAGGGATTAATAAATCTCCCCCGTTAAACGCCACTCAAAATCCCAAATAATTGTCCGTTGACAAGGGAGGGAGGGTGGAAGTAAGCCAACAGTGTCATACTGAGCCTACCACAAACACGCTCGAGGTATGTCTGACGCTATATGAGTCTCCTACGATCAGCTGTGTATAGTCTACACACAGTTTCTTCACACTTATTGAATCAAAACCTTTGAAAATTCACCCCATGTGTGAAGTGTTTGGTTGTTTCCGACTGAAGTCGTGTACCACAAGCGTTTCATACTCATGTTAAAATAAAAGAACATAAACACGTTAATTTGGATTAAACTTAAATTTTATTTATATTTTAACTACACAGTAGAGTATTTAAATTATAATAAATATTAATACAAGTAGTGAGAAAAAAGGTGTGTTGGTAATAACTAGTAAGAAATACTTCTCTAACAAAATACTATTATTACACTGAGTGCGCAAGAATGCGGTGCGTTGTCCCTTTGGTGTAATTTTCTGGACTCGGTTAAGCTTTCTTTGCATGCGGCGGAGGGATATCCTGGAAGCAGAACTTTAGCAGGGCTTCAGAAAAGTTGGAAGTAACCGTGAATGGACCATATCAAGAGAAATACTGCCGTCCGGGTACGAAAGGAAATATTGCCGATTTTCAATATACTACCTCTGGTTTTGTGATTCAAGAAAAAGTACCAGTAAAGTGGTTTACAAATTTCCGTAGAACTATTTTCAGCAGGTAATTTATTTAGAGAATAAAAAAAATACATAAATTGCATTATGTTACACAGCACTACTACACCGCAGAATATATAAGTACGCAGAGACAAAATGGCGTGGCGATTCCTTTGATGATACCTGACAAAAATTTGAATCGGAACGCGGACAATAATAAAATTATTAGATGCAACGGACAATAAGATTTTGCATGGGAGCTATTTACTGAGGGCTGTTCACGAGATACTCTTGACATCAATCTTAGAAAAAATTCACTGCTCCTACCTGCATTTATTTTAATGGGTGCACTGAGTAACGTGCTCCCAATGAAGTTGGTAACGATGGAGGGAAACTTGTTCCTTGCCATAACGTCGAATAAAAAGAGTTTGGTAACCATTTGCGATAACTTAAATTATTTATTTCGCTTTTTTTTTTTTAAACGCATATAGGTGTAAAACTTAGCAGATTTGTAAAATATTTACTTTTATAATAATTTCATAGTTTCACTTGGCCGACGCCTGAATAAAGTGATGTTAATTTTACGTGCAGCGGAGGAATACACAATGTGCATACAAGTAGATATTAAGCAGGGCTTTCAACAATGCTCAGTTTACCGGCAGTAGCCCTACATTTAAAGGCTACACCCTCAATGCAACGTCAAAGAGCCGTTATTCGCTGCCAACTTAACTTGGAGTCAGTACACCACATTGTGTACTATATATAAGTATGGGCAGTGCTTTTTCAAAGGTTAGTTTCGAAAGAGCTCACCTTACCGTGAACAGCCTTGAGTGTCTCTTGACTATCCTTCAGCCTCTGGATACTAAGCTTCTCATAGCAGCCGAGTCATTCTCAAGTGTCAGGATGTGTTAACTAACGCACCACGCCGTCGGCANGATACTAAGCTTCTCATAGCAGCCGAGTCATTCTCAAGTGTCAGGATGTGTTAACTAACGCACCACGCCGTCGGCTGCCTGTTACCATAGACTAGACACGTATGACGACCGTGTTGTCACTTGTACTGTTTTGTGGCATCCTCCTTTACGTTCGTTCCAGCAAAGCCGTAAGTATATCTTGGTTGTCGAAACACAGGGACATACTGATATTGACATTTCTACGCCTGATTTAATTTATTGCTTCAAAAGTAATTGAAATAGGAAAGTTTTGTCACGCTTGCTTTAGTTGAAGCCGACAAATCACTTGTTTCTATCACAGTTAATGAACTGTATGTGTTTTGTCCGCCTGTGGAAATAAGAACCATCCATAATCTAGAACTGCGTCATGGTTGACAAATCTCTCACCCATATGGATGATCGTTGTGCATTTAATTTTTGTNATCCATAATCTAGAACTGCGTCATGGTTGACAAATCTCTCACCCATATGGATGATCGTTGTGCATTTAATTTTTGTTGCTAAGGGACTACACGAATTTTGTCACCCCCACCCTTCCACTTTACTCAGACATCCATAGTGCTGGTTATCGCAGACTCCCCCTCCCCTTAGAATGTGTCCTGTGTAAACTACATACTAAATACCATACACGATTTTCGTACAGGAATTCCGCTTACGCGGCTAAACGACCCGTAGTATCGTGTTCCCAAAACGTAAGAGAAAATATGTGATATATTGTAAGGAGACAGCTGTGTGGCGGGAAACGAACACACAGCAGCTTATACACAGACGTGACAAAAGTCATGGGACAGCAATATGCAAATATACAGATGGCAGCAGTATCGCGTACACAATGTATAAATGGGCAGTGCATTCATTGGTTGGGCTTTAATTTGTAGTCAAGTGATTCATGTGAAAAGGTTTCTGACGTGATTATGGCCGCACGACGAGAATTAACAGACTTTGAACGCAGAATGGTAGTTGGAGCTACACGCATGGGACATTCAATTTCGGAAATGGTTAAGGAATTCAACATTCCGAGATCCACAGTGTCAAGAGTGTGCCAAGAATACCTAATTTCAGGCATAACCTCCCACCATGGACAACGCAGTGGCCGACCGCCTGCTGTACTGGNTGGGCTGTTTTTACATGAAATGGACTGGGTCCTCTGGTCCAACTGAACCGATCATTGATTGGAAAGGGTTATGTTAAGCTACTTGGAGACCACTTGCAGCCATTCACTGACTTCATGTACCCAAACAACGATGGAATTGTTATGGATGACNTAAGCTACTTGGAGACCACTTGCAGCCATTCACTGACTTCATGTACCCAAACAACGATGGAATTGTTATGGATGACAATGCACCATGTCACGGGGCCACAACTGTTCGCGATTGGTTTGAAGAACATTCTGGACAATTCGAGAGAATGATTTGGCTACCAAGAACGCCCGACATGAATACCATCGAACATTAATGGGACATAATCGGGAAGTCAGTTTGTGCACAAACTCCTGCACCGGCAACACTTTCGCAATTATGGACGTCTATAGAGGCAGAATGGCTCAATATTTCTGCCGGGGACTTCCAGCGACTTGTTGAGTCCATGCCACGTCGAGTTGCTGCACTTCGCCGGGCAAAAGGAGGTCCGACACGATATTAGGAGGTATCTCATGACTTTTGTCACCTCAGTGTATATATCACGGGTTTTGCACGTCCATCCCGAAATTGAAATACATTTTATAAAAAAAAAGTTTTGTTTGTGAAATAACAAATAAATAAATATTCTAAACTATATATTTGTTTAGGATGTTTTCCTAACTTCGCCACTTCTTTGATTTTGCCGCCCTGGGCTTTAAACCCCCAAGCCCTTCATGTAAACCCACTTCCGCTCTACAGTACTAACCATAAATAGTTTTCACGTATGCTATGTGCACAGCCGTGTCTCTGGTTCTGAATGCACTAAAGAGAGATCCAAGAAAGACTACCGCAACCAGAGGCATTCTTCAGTTATAATCCAGCCCATTTGGCGCGGCTGATGCAACGAAATGACGGGTCCCGGAGAAGCACAGAAGGCCTTTGACGGAGATCCTCTCAGAAAACAAATACCGCTCCTTATTTTTAGTCCGGCGTTTGTTGTTTCTTTGTCACGGGCGGAGACATCTCGCTGCTGCAGGCGAGTTATTATTGGTGGAGCGTCTCGCAGCGGCCTGATAGTTCCGCGACCAGAGGCGTGGCTATCTACGCCGTCCACGTGGCTATCTGCACCACACACGTGGCTATCTGTACCACACCCGTGGCTATGTGAAGTGACATGCGTCCTCTGTTCCGGCCTCAAGGACTAGGCACGTCTTTCGCAGCTCGCAGGGAGGGCCATTACAGTCACTCAATACACGGCGTTACCACTAAGTGTACACTGAGAAAAAGGTTTTGTCGAATCAAACGAATGTTTGTCGCAAGCAAATTAATCATCTGTGTATAGGCAATAAAATATTTTGTTACTGAAACAAAATTATTGTCTTGTTTCAATTTGGTTGACTACAAACAAAGATTTCGTTGGTGTACCTAAAGATTTGTACGTACTTGTAACAGTTTCTGTTAATATGAAAAATAGAATAGAAGCGCTACACCCTCGCAGCCTCAGCTAAGCTAACTGCTGGTGCAACAGGAATGTTTTTAAATATATATATTTCGAATACTGGACAACATGCGCAAATATCTATTTTAAGTTTTACAGCTTTACTTTATAGTTTCCTGTTGAAATTGTGTATTAAGGATACTTATGATATTTAGCGAAAAGATTTCGAGGCAAGACACAGTCCAAATCACTGTAGGGTCTCCAGCTTCTTTGATTGGCTAAAAAATGTTCTGCCCGTGTTAACCGTTTGCGCACGAATCACGAAGGTTCAGTGTCGGAGTTACTTAGTCCCGAGTGGCTTGGTCAAAGACGGACACGGCACCAGCAGCCAATGGAGGTATAACAACAGATGAGGGGATTATATAGAATTGAAGTCTACTGTGCGCTCCGATTTTTACGCGGAAATCTCTGGCCCTACTTACACCATTATTTTTCATCAATTAATGCACAAACAAACACGGTTACAATCTTAGTTGTTCAAGAAATACAAACAAATTATCGAGCTATATTTTCTAACAAAGGTGACCAAACAATGAGTGACCAAACAAATAGGTTTATACAGTTGATTCAAACACATATTTATTTGAGTCTAAATTCTTTTGGCCCAACATTGAGGTTTTATTTAATTCAAGTTTGTATTTTTTTAGATGAATAAAATTAATTTCCTTGCTACTTAAGTTTTGTTATATCAACAAAATAATTTGTTGTGGCAACTAAATATACTTGTGACCCTATACAAACAAATATTTGGTTGGCTGTTATCTTAGTGTTGGCAGTGCATTGTAATGTGATCCTTTTTAAAGCTGTGCTTAAAAGTTCCTTTCAGCTTATTTGTATCTGTTGAGGTTTAATGAATAAAGGCTTTTTAATAAACGAAATGTTTTATTATACTTTAACAGCAAAACTGATACAACAATGTTGACCGTTATATATTTATCAACTAGAAAACAAAACACTACACAGTGTTGCCAACAACTTAAAACTGAAGTTACCAAATAATAATTATTACATTGCCATATTCTAACACCCCCTCTCAATGTAATACAGTTATATCTTTATAGAATAGACTATGTTAATATAGAATAAAGATTCAAATAATACAACACTTATTTAAACATCTTACAAATAATTGCCTTAGTGAGTATGTTAGCTGGTTGTTCACTAGTTTTCACATAATGAAGGCTCTAGAATAATAGAAATTAGTTTTCCTTTATGAAGTGATATCGTATATCACTATGTTTGAGGCGCTTAACAGTGTTTGTGCCTGCAATAAAAATGGCTGACTGGTTGTCACAATACATACTTACTGGACATACATTTGAGTAACCAAAATCACTTAACAAGTTTATCAGCCAACAGGCTTCGCTTCCTGCCATACTCACTGCAACATACTCAGCCTCAGTTGACGACAGACTGACTGATACTTGTTTCTTCGAGCACCAAGAAATCAAACAATTGGAAAACTTAAATAAATAGCCTGTGGTAGACTTTCTGTCTTTGAGATCACCTCCCCAATCAGCATCACAATATCCCTCTAGGACATTATCTTCACACTTGAAAACTAACATATAATTTAGTGTATTCTTGACATACCGCAGGACTCTTTTTAATGCAGTTACTAACATATCATTTGAATATGTTTGAAATCTGCTCAACATTGAGACAGTAAAACATAAATCAGGCCTAGTACTTGACGCTGCATACATAAGGCATCCTATAACTTCTCTACAATATTTTTCAATGTTCTCATCATTACTTTTATTACAATTTCCNCTGCATACATAAGGCATCCTATAACTTCTCTACAATATTTT
Source organism: Clitarchus hookeri (assembly GCA_002778355.1). Lineage (NCBI taxonomy): Eukaryota > Metazoa > Arthropoda > Insecta > Phasmatodea > Phasmatidae > Clitarchus > Clitarchus hookeri. Next base: position 87,234 of record NQII01001404.1, read on the forward strand.
TCAATGTTCTCATCATTACTTTTATTACAATTTCCAAGTATTTTAACATTAAAGTTTGGATCAATAGGAGTTGACATAGGTTAACAGTTTTCCATATTAAACCTTTTAAGTACATTTTCTAGGTAATTTCTTTGGCTTAATTCAGTAATCCCCGTTTCTA
>NQII01001404.1:90456-126053 GCA_002778355.1 Clitarchus hookeri
CTTTCATTTGAGCGGACCCATTCTCTGCTCGGATAAGAATATTTAAATATTCTGTAGAGAAGTTACTTTGCAGTATTGTTTAGTAGTTACGACACGATAATGTTTGTAGCGACAAACGTTAAGTAGATACCACTACATAATTATGTGACATGGCTGCACGAGCCGGTATGAAGTCTCTTGTTCCTGATACGCTACTGCGTGCTGGGGAAGTCCCCTATTGGCTGGGCTGCCGGCTGGCGAGTAGGTTACCAGGCGTTGATTGGTGGACGGCGTTCCAGTACGTGGCTGGCCAAGCACGCCATTTTGGTGGCATGTGCGGTAGAATGAAGTACTGTGCGTTGAAGATATCCAAAAGACCAACGTGTTACATTTTCAGAATGAGTTCCTGGGAGTCAGTAACACNATAATTATGTGACATGGCTGCACGAGCCGGTATGAAGTCTCTTGTTCCTGATACGCTACTGCGTGCTGGGGAAGTACCCTATTGGCTGGGCTGCCGGCTGGCGAGTAGGTTACCAGGTGTTGATTGGTGGACGGCGTTCCAGTACGTGGCTGGCCAAGCACGCCATTTTGGTGGCATGTGCGGTAGAATTAAGTACTGTGCGTTGAAGATATCCAAAAGACCAACGTGTTACATTTTCAGAATGAGTTCCTGGGAGTCAGTAACACAGAAAAATTCAAATGTTGTTGCAACAAAAAAATTACTTTTGAGACATTTCTTTAAACCTTTATGTTGTACTAAAAGTTATAATGTTGTGACAAATTTAATAAGGTACACCGTTTACAAAGTCTTACATCACTATAATGCAAATAAACTTTTGAAGTGTTAACGTTAACAATTTTTCTAAGTAACGTTTCCACAACCAAAAGTCGTATTACACCAAAAATAACAGGAATAAGAAAATATTTGTGTTACAACATTAAAGTAATGCCCAACCAACACCAGTTTACGCACTTGACATTAGCTTCTATCGTTACACGATGGAACATTCTGTAGTCTTTCTCTGTTGTAAAATGGCGGAAACTAGTCGATAACGTAGTAAATTGAAATCACTGTATTGAAATGTTGAAACATCGAATGAGAACTAAATGCAACTTAGATCGGCTCGCCAATCTTGCACAGCAGTTTACGTGAGCCAAGTGTGCACACTTCGCACACTTGTTGTACCAGTGCGTCACACTTGTGTGTTAGTAAACTGCCTTGAAACACACCCACGTGTGCACCAAGTTTACAATGTAGTACAATAGGGAAGCGTTCTCGACCGCACGTTCCTATGAAAAAAAATGATCATCCTTGTGTGACCTTGCCATCCATTAAAACTAGTGTATTGTATTCCCAACACTATATATATGTGTGTGTGTGTGCGTGCGCGTGTGTGATACGTTCTCCGTTTTAACCTCTTTGTAAGAACACTTGAAATAAAATTATTAACAGTTTTGATTTCAGACAGGAAAATAATAAGATAAAAACATGGTGATAAGCCTCTGGCAGTGAAATGTGCTACGTCTTGAAGAGTAACAATTTAAGAACAAATGTGAAGTGAAAGTAGTAGTTAGGGAGTTTGGCTGCATGCTCCTCCCGGCTTGGCTGGGGGAGCTTAAGAGTGAGTGAGTGAAGAGATATGGCGGCTCTTATCGAGGACTTGGGAGCCGATGAGGGTGAAGCGAGGTGCGTATGGAGTAGCACCGGAATGATGGGGCAGGGGAAACGGGATATGCCCGAGAAAACCCGCCGCCCAGCGGCATCGTCCGGCACGATTCCCACATGCGAAAATCTGAGATCGAGCCCGGTTCGCCTAGGTGGGAGGCGAGTAGTCTAACCACTACACCACCACGGCTACAAGTGTCCCGGTAGGAATGCGAGGAGACAGGGGTGTGCGCCCCTAGTGGCACGGCGCCTTGTGGGGCTCCCGGCGTCGCCCGGCGCTGAACCGTGTAATGGAAGACATTCCTGGCTGCAAGCGGAGCGAGCGGCCCGCCCTGCGAAAACAAAGGCGAGGCACGCTCGTCAAATTGGCCCGTCGCCTTCCCCTGATAGATATCGCCTCCCCACACACCACCTCTCCTCTCCTCCCTAAGAGAGAGAGTGTCGCGGAGGGAGGTGGGCGTGTGAAGCCTCGCTGCGGCGGTAAACAAAGCAGAGGTTTATCGTCCAGATCGGCGCCGCGGGGGCCTCCTTTGTGTCTGAGGACCTCTAGCCCCAGACGCCGCGCCACACGTGACGAGAAGAGGATTTTCACGAAGCGCGAAGCCCTCCAGGTTCTCACCCTTTCTTACAATTTCCTGCTCTTATTACAGCAGCTTCACAAGGCAGCAGGCTTGCACTATGGGTCGACTTACTGACAGCAACACGAACGCGCCTCTGTTTCTTATCCTAGTTGTTATGTGGGTCCCATTGTGAGCAGTTGTGTCTTCTGTAATTAAACACATACTATGGAATATTTCAATGTAATTTTTTTTCAGGACAAAAAAAATGGAATTCCATTTTCTTTTCCGCCCATTCATAAATTTGGTTAGTGAAACATGTAGTAATTGAAAAGTGTAAAAGTCAGCAATAATCGCTGTAAGTCCTCTGTTTACGATGTTTATTCTCCTGTGAAACAGTGTTTTAAACTACAGCAACAGTGCTGTATCCTCTCTGTACAGATTGCGNTTACGATGTTTATTCTCCTGTGAAACAGTGTTTTAAACTACAGCAACAGTGCTGTATCCTCTCTGTACAGATTGCGGTATGAACGTCCTATAGTCAACGTTTGTAATCCCGAGGAAACACAACACACGCGAGGCTTGCTTGTGCTGTTTTCCATCGCCTTCGCAATGCTTCCTCGCCGCCGGATGTGACCTTGAGGCGTTTAGTGTGGTTTACTAAGGATTGCCCTAAAACCAGGTCGTTTAATACTTTCAGTGACTGAAATGGTTAAGTGATACTACTATACTCACCTCAAAAATACTTCCGCACCACCTGTAACTGATTACAGTTATCTGGCCTACCGCAGTACAACTTCTACTCTACATTAGGTAAGAATGGGTTGATTGTTTCCAGAGATATTACATCAAAACTTCATTTTTATTGTGGGTCTAATTTACAAAATGGCAGAGAAATGAGGCTTTGTATAGACAAATGTGATGGTTGTAATCAATATTGGCAGAATACAAAGTTGAGTTGGAATTTGTTTCGTTAATAAAACATATTGCGCTAAAATACTTATAGCCACCATTTTGNCAGAATACAAAGTTGAGTTGGAATTTGTTTCGTTAATAAAACATATTGCGCTAAAATACTTATAGCCACCATTTTGAAAATAAGTGCCTAACCTACTTACAATCTAGGTATCATTTTATACCACCTGCTGCAGTACAAATTGGTTACCAAATTTGGTAGGAATCGGTTAATTATTGCACAATATATGACATAAAACTTTATTTATTGTTATGGCACTATCTTCCAAAATGGCGGACAATATTTTTTTGTAGCTACAGTTGAAATTTGTAATATATACTGCCAGCATACAAATATAAGTCGGAATTAATTGCATCGTCTCGACGATATAACATTCTAAGCTGAGATAACTATATGTCCGCCGATTTAAAAAACAGTGCCTGACGAACAAAAAACTTCCCTTTTTGCATAATCTGCCGGAGTACTACTTTTTTGCCAAACTTGGCAGGAATCTGTCAATTGTTTCCCAAGATATGACAAAAACTTTATTTATTCGCGTGGTTCTATCTTACAAAAAGGCGGAAAAAGATTATACATACACATTTCATAGTTGTAATATCTACAACCAGCCTAACAGTTAAATTGGAATTGATTGCAGAGTTTCTACGATGAAACATTCTAAGCTATAATAACAATATGACCGACATTTTGAAAATAAGTGTCTGGCATACCTAAAACATATAATTTAACATCACCTGCCGCATTACTACTTGTTTTCCAAGTTTGGTAGGATTCGGTTCATTGTTTACCGATATATGACAAAAAAAAANACCTGCCGCATTACTACTTGTTTTCCAAGTTTGGTAGGATTCGGTTCATTGTTTACCGATATATGACAAAAAAAATATTTATTCATTTGGCGCAATCTTACAAAAGGCTGACAAAAGTGGCTATGTGTTAGCATATATGGTGCTTGTAATAGATATTTCAGCACACAAAAGTTTGTCGAAATTGGTTTAGTGGTACAGTAGATATACCAATTAAATTTAAAAAAATTGTATTCCTGCCATTTTGAAAATAAGTACCTAATCAAGTTTAATTATTTATGTTTACCTGGTCTGTCATAGCATTACTTGCGTGCCAAATTGGGTGATAATTGCTTTGATAGTTTTCGAGGTATAAAGTAAGATTTTTTTTTTTTCAAATGGTTTTATCTTCCGAAATGGCTGACTAACAACAATATCTATTTCAAAATTTCATTCTTACGCAATGTTCTGCCAGCATACACAATTTGGTTTAAATCGGTTCAATGGTTCCCGAGATATGACATGTCACCCTAAATATTATAATAACCTAAATTTTGAAAATAAGTGCCCGGCGTGGTCTAAAATCATAGAAGTCAGGTGTCCTCACCAAGTGCTATATATTTACTGAGTTTGGTGGAATTAGGTTGACCCGTTCAAAAATTAAAAGAGGTTACACACACACACACAGGCTACACAGCCACTGAAGACAGAATGAAATTGTATCAAGATTTATAAATACACACATTAGAGTTAACATGTGACGGCATATACAAGAAAGTTTTGCAGATCTGGTAGGTCTTAGCCACGGGCCAGTAGTGGAACGCGGGCCACAGTTTGAAAACCACTGCAGTCTGGAAGGTAGGGATGGGAATCGGAAAAAAAAATCATTAGTTACCTATCGATTAGGTCATGAGGATGCGATTAATGAAACCCATTAATCGATTCTGAATACACGATTAAACTATTTATCGATTAATTTATTTTAATACTTTAATTTTTTCTTGTTTCTTAAGGAAATCTAAAAGCATTTAAACTTGGTTAGCACGAAAATGTGTTCTGTGCTTTTAAAAATCAAGAGTAGCAGAAAATAAATTCTTGTTATGTTTTAAGTTCAACTGCCCCAGAGAGGAAAGGAGTAGGCGGATAGGCGCACAACTAAAGAAGATTATGCCATAGCAAGCGCACTGCTCACAGATTCTCTGCTCGGTATTATAATATTTGTTATTTTTAGCACACGCATTAGAAGATAATGCAATTTTACATAACATATATTTCTGTCAAGTTTAGAGTTCAAGAAGTTGTTGATGCATGGCTACCGATAATATACTTAAAAATAAAATAAAGAAAATGCAGCAATAATAATTGTACAAGACTTACAAGAATACACAAACAAATACTGCTTGTGAACGAATGTAATGATTAGAGTTCAGAAACTAGGAAAACATGGACTGTAGATAAAGCCTCGATTGGTGTATATTTTGACATCCGGAAACAGGCATTCTGAAGATAGCAAGGCGGCTCCTGAGGGAGTACTCTGGCGGCAACCGGAAGTGAGGTCGTCCCGCTCTGCGCAGGAATAACAGGATGGGTGGGCGACGTGATTGTTTTAAATCGTCTCCGCCAGGGCTCGTGCATGTGAGTTATGGGCCGCCGCTTCGCCATCACAGGACGCTCGCGTGCACAAACCGCGCAAGTCTCCTCCAGCGAGCAAGCACAACTCGTGATTGTGTGCGCTGCTCGTTATTGAGGCTTCAACTGCGCGCCGAGTGTTTGAGTGCCTGGTTCCTTGACGAAACTGTTAAACGTGCCCCCAGCATGGTTACCTACGAACAGGCGATGGCGGAATTGTACTTTGAAGTTTCCACGGATGCTGTAAATATTATTTTGGACTGCCGTATCTTAAGACATGCTATCCGGACACGAGTCCAACTACGATGGAAGCCTGTACTGCACTTTGTTACAGACTTCTCATCAATAACATGACAGGGTCACCGCTGAAAGTGCCATAGGTACACGAAGCACTACGAGAACACCGCACGCCAGCTCAGATCCCTGCGCGTAGGGGCGATGGCGCTCTTGTAGCGCGTGCCAGTGTGACCCTTATAGCTCCCACGCTTCTCGGCCAAAAAAGGAGAAAAACCATGAAAGCTGGCGGGCCACTTAGCTATAGGCTTTTCACGGTCACGTGACCACTTTTGAAATCAACATTTGAAAAATGCCACTGCCCTGTCTGCAAATATTTCGACGGGCACACTGGCTGGCACACGCTGATCGATGCGGCGGAGGGGAAATAGTTCCATGTATTGACGCAGTATTAGAATTGCCAGATAAATAATTGTGAATACTGAAATTATTTCGTTTGCTTTCTGTTTTCTAATGTATTAAGTGTATGGATTAGCAAATTCGTAAAATATTAACGTTTATAATAATTTGACAGTTTTACTTTACCAATCACGCCCACGGCAATGCTAAGTTTACATACGGCGGAAGAATATACAACGTGCATACAAGTAGATCTTGAGCATAGCTTCCCAACGTTCTTAGTTTACCGCGAGCAACTTACAGGCACTTGTAAAACCAACCCTGAGAGGAATCACTGCCCTGTAACTGTTTATATCTCAACCTGAGCACTAACTTCAATACTCATTTTAGAATTGTCAGCGATTTAGGATAATTAATTCCATGTCCTCACTTCAGTGAAAAAGCATGATCTTCAAATTTGTGTACAATGAACTTAACTTGATTTTATATTTGTTTTTATGCACGTACGAATAATATTTCACGTACTGGTAATGTGTTTGTTTAGTGACAATTTCGAAGTCTTATGCTTTTCACAGTAAACTGAACACTTTTGAAATCTACTAGTATGCACATTGTGTGTCCTTCCGCCATATGTAAAATTAACATTGTCATCGGCCTGATCACTTTATTCATGTTTCGGTCAAGTGATACTACGAAATTATTAGAAAGTACATATGTTACGAACTTGTTAGTTCTTACGCCCATGTGCATTGAAAAAAAAACAGGAGGCGAAATTAATTATTTTAGTTTTCACAAATGTTAACCTGGCACTTTTAATATTAGTAATATAACATGGAACTACTTTCCTCCGTCGTTACCAATTATACTTGGCGCTTGCCGGTCAGTGTGCTCGGTAAGTATGCAGGTAATAATGGTGGCAATTTTCGAAAGTTGCTTTAAAAATTGTTCCTTTAACGGGCAACAGCTGACACCTGGCTACAGCAGCCATTGAAACCACGTATTTGTGGAGAAATATGTGCTACAGTCTACTCGCGGTTTGTTCACACTTTTGAATCCTACCTTTGAAAAATCACCCCATGCATGACGAGTTTGGTTTTTCCCTAAGTACGCCATGTATCAAAAGTGCTTTTTACAAGTGTTAGTATAAAACCACCGTATTTTTGTTAAATTGTAATTTTATTTATGTTTAACCTGTAAGTTATAATGTTTAATTTATAATTAGTATGAATGAAAACAGTGAGAAGATAGGTGTGTTGGTAATGCACGGTAAGAAATAGTTCTTGTGCGTAGTAATATTACACTGCGTACGCACGAATTCGATGCCCTGTCCCTTTGGTGTAATTTTATAGACTCGGTTAAGCTTTGCATGCATGAGGCGGAGGAATATCCTGAAAGAAGAACGTTAGCAGGGATTCAGAAAAGTTGTAAGTAACCGTGAATTGACTATAACAGAGAGATCGTTGGGTTAGCTGAGGTCGAATCTTCAGTTTGTAACTGTATGTAAAGAGGATAAGTGTGTCGTTAGTTCTGGTAAGTTGGAGATGAAAGTTACCTTCTATGACGTGCATGGTGTAGGTTCCTATTGCCCTGCTAGTCACTGCAATGTCGGGCGGGACGTGTGCATCGCCCTGACACAGAAGACACAGTGGCGCAATGCCGTGGCGGTTCCTTCCATGTGGACGTACACATCCTCTTACTGGTCGCGCGAGTCTCTGGGAACGCGCCTTGGCACGCTGTGGAAGGTTCTCTACTGGCTGGGCTGCCGGTTGGCTAGTAGGTTTCCAGGCCGCTGGTTGGCCAACGGCGTTGCCACTTGTCGCTCTTCAGTGACGTCATTTTGCTGGCTTGTGCGGCTGGAGAACTGTTCCACCTCTGTATTCTCAAGTACTCTGTAGTCCTGCTGAGCGGGTATCTCTGGAGAACCAACCAATGTGGCAAACTCCCGGCCGTTTCCTGGTTTACCAGAAGAAGTATCGGCCTCCCAGGCTGTGCTTGAATCGAGGGCAGTCGTGATGGTATCGACTGATCGATTCCTCTGCCTAGCGCGGCAACTTGCATGCAGTGTTTTTCTAACACACGTTTTGAAAACACACTACTACACGTGTGCACAGTATGTTCGCACACGAAAATAATTAACACTTCTGATTAGGGCGGTGTACTACTTTCAACAAATCACGCTTATTGCAAATATTACTTTGAACTTTTTAAAACATGCTCAAAAACGACATATTCAGACTATTACAGATTAACATATTCTGGATGACTAACCGCGACATCAGCATCTGCACTCAATTTTGCTACAAATTTTCCACCAATACAATTATAGTGCCAACGCTTGAAGTCCCGTAGTAATATGTGTACGACGGAAAGCTTACACGCCAGTTCGGAGCCTTGCGCGTAGAGGTGACGGAGCACTTGAAGCGCGTTGCAGTGTGGTCCTTATCGATTATTTGCTGCCGTGCCTGGAAAGTGGAAAATATCTTAAGGTAGCCGGGCACCTTAACGGTCAGACAGTTAGGGCTAAAACAGTATTTTCGTAGTGAAAAAATTCGTACTGTGTATTAACAGACGAAGCGCGCTGGAAGGGCGGGCGTTGGCCGGAGATCACCAGAGCTGGGTTCAGCGTGCGACGATCTGACAGCCCTGATTGCGCAAGGGAAACCTGAACAAGTGTCAAGTGGGCACTAAGCACGGGCTGACCTATGGCCCTGATTGAGGTTCCCTCTTTAAATTAATAGTATGTGTGGGCATACTCTGTGCTGTGATGGGGGAGGGGGGTGGACACACTCTTGTACGCTTATTACCGCTGGACCGGCCCACGCCAGGCTGAGGATAGTTTCGTGAGGGCGATGGTTGAACACTCTCTGGATTCCTGATGGACATATATTGCACTTGAACCGTTCAGTCCCGAATCCACGTACGCGCTCAAGTATTGCAATCATGTGATGCGGTTTACTTGTGCGTACCGTTCTCCTCGCTAGCAGTATACGAGGAATTGAGTGATAGATGTTATCATCACTAACTAACTATTCGGAAACGAGAGGTGCAGAGACTCGAACAAACCTGATTGCTCACAAGGAAGGCGACGAGAACACCGGACACCGAGCACGCTACCGCCCAAGTCCTCGATTGTGGACGTGAGGATTGAACGAGTATTCTCACAAGTACATTTAGTTTGTGTTTGATAGTGTGAAAAGTAGAGTGGAGAAATTTGGGCGGCTCGTAAAATCGAGGTCTTGAGAGCCGATGAGGGTGAAGCGAGGTGAGTATGGAGCAGTGCTGGAACGTAAGGCGGGAAAACGGGAGATACCCGAGAAAACCCGCCGACCAGCGGCATTGTCCCGGCATGGTTCCCACTTGCGAAAATCCGTGAACGGCCTGGCTGGGAAACGAACACGGCTCGCGTATGTCGGAGGCGACTAGTCTGACCACTACGCCACCGTGACACCCGATAACATTTGATAAAAAATGTATTGTATGAGCCTGTGGAATATAATCTCAACAACGAATGATGTCTTCCACCAGGTGAGCAACTTGCCTTACTGGATGATGTTTTCTACAGTGCCTCCTATATAGGACACCCTGATTGGTGGGTTAACGGGCAGTGGAAGACCACAGGCTGGACGGACAGATGTAACGACTATTGTTTTGCGCTGCTAAGCGTAGACCGAGCGAGGTGGTGTAGTGGTCAGCCCCTGGACTCTGAGTCGGGAGGATCCGGGTCCGAAGCCCGGTCCGCCCATCCTGGTTTCGTTTTTCCCTGGTTTCCCGAAACAACTCTGGGCGAATACTGGTTTGGTTCCTTACTACAAGCCATGGCCTGTTACTTCCCCGTCCTCACTTCTTTGAGAGACTTGCTCCGTATCTAATGACCTCTGTTGAAGAGAGGCGTTAAACCCTACCTACCCACGGCGTACTTGCTAAGCCTCAAGACGCTCCATCGTCAGTCTGCCTACACAATGCCTACACTCCTGCCCTGGCCGACCCAAGAGCGAGTGTAACGAACACGGTTGTCCCAGGTGCTCGGTCCTTCGTTCCTCCGTTAGCGGTGATTATGGTTTACGACCGTGCCGCCTCGAACCACAAGCTACTAAAGGGAACCGCCTACAGGAAGACGCTCTCGGCTTGTACAAATGAACTTGACACGCCGACCAATTGAAGTGTCTCGGAGTTCCGTTACAAACCGCAGGCTTGCTACTAAAGGACTTCAAGAAAAGTGCAGCTCTGAAACTGTGACCCTACGTTTGTGACCGTTAACGTAGGTGGACGTGAGTTATTGTGAACCGGCGTGTAGACGTAAATCTAAACGCCAAGGCCAGGGCACGCCGAAGCAGACGCTGGTTCGTGCACGGAATGCAGTATCACTTCTCTACGCAAGGGGCTGAGCGCACGAGCTATGTTTGTATTCCCCAGTGTATCACGATGATGCACCAAGAGATGACTCCTCGTTAATATTGGCCTGTAGTGAAATTCACTGCAGTTGCCTTTTTGTGTTTCACATAAATTCAGGTAACTGATTATTACAATAGTATGATTATACTTTCTCGCTGTGTCGAAGGGACTCAGCGTATGTTTACCATAGTAATTTCCGGTTTTATTTCCCAGTACACAGAAATGTCAGCAATTACCCCCTTAAAATAGTATATGGCATGGGCGAGTATCGTTAAATTTGAAGAGTATTAGATAAATAAGATGACTGTAGTTCAAGCACGGAGTAGATAGACACACTAAATGTTTACGTTCAATATTCCCCATAAATTACTTCTGCCAAATATTTTAATGTCAAATAAAATAATCTTTGAGTAAGGATTATTTTTGGTGATTATTTCATCGTGTACGGCCTCACTTAGGCGCATTAGAGGTGTTTCAACAAAGGTTTTTTTTTTACGCAGTTGGTTCGTTTACCATTCAATGCTCTAGCATTTTCCTTGATCGTTGTTAGTTGGTTGTAAAGATAAAGTGTATTTACTGGAAATGCTCATTTTTATGATAACAACGATCGTAACGCATTCTAATATGTAAACAATTAAGCTGAAAAATATATATTTTCCATTATATTGCTCGTGTTGGAATGTCTGGTTGAAATGGGAGCAGTGAATTGTGTATACTGAAAAATTAGTATTTTGACCTTTGTTCGGCAAAAGNTTCCTTGATCGTTGTTAGTTGGTTGTAAAGATAAAGTGTATTTACTGGAAATGCTCATTTTTATGATAACAACGATAGCAACGCATTCTAAGATGTAAACAATTAAGCTGAAAAATATATATTTTCCATTATATTGCTCGTGTTGGAATGTCTGGTTGAAATGGGAGCAGTGAATTGTGTATACTGAAAAATTAGTATTTTGACCTTTGTTCGGCAAAAGTTAGCCTCTTAAGGGTGCCATACGTCACACACCTAGGCGCAAGAAAGAATAGGGAAGTCATTCAAAAATAGACTAAACATTATAACATGTCACAAACTCGTGACTGCAAAATTGACCCTTATGAGTTGAGAACTTTTGAAAATTTCCAATGCTAAACATCTCTTCGCCTCTACTAACGTAATCTACGTCCACGGGTTACAAATCTGATAGTTGTAACGTACTCTTTTCTTTCATTGCCGTCAATAGTTTTCCATACAGCACGTCATCACTCCTACTCTAATAGTACTAGTAGTAATAAAANACATGTCACAAACTCGTGACTGCAAAATTGACCCTTATGAGTTGAGAACTTTTGAAAATTTCCAATGCTAAACATCCCTTCGCCTCTACTAACGTAATCTGCGTCCACGGGTTACAATTCTGATAGTTGTAACGTACTCTTTTCTTTCATTGTCGTCAATAGTTTTCCATACAGCACGTCATTACTCCTACTCTAATAGTACNGGTTACAAATCTGATAGTTGTAACGTACTCTTTTCTTTCATTGCCGTCAATAGTTTTCCATACAGCACGTCATCACTCCTACTCTAATAGTACTAGTAGTAATAATAATATCGTGGCGTACTTGGCTAATATCGTGGCATACTTGACTAATCTCGTGGCATACTTGAGTAATCTCGTGGCGTACTTGACTAATCTCGTGGCGTACATGACTAATCTCGTGTCATACTTGACTAATCTCGTGGCGTACTTGACTAATCTCGTGGCGTATTTGACTAATCTCGTGGCGTACTTGACTAAACCCGTGGCGTATTTGACTAATCTCGTGGCGTACTTGACTTATCTCGTGGCGTATTTGACTAATCTCGTGGCATACTTGACTAATCTCGTGGCATACTTGACTAATCTCGTGGCATACTTGACTAATCTCGTGGCATACTTGACTAATCTCGTGGCATACTTGACTAATCTCGTGGCATACTTGACTAATCTCGTGGCATACTTGACTAATCTCGTGGCATACTTGACTAATCTCGTGGCATACTTGACTAATCTCGTGGCGTACTTGACTAATCTCGTGGCGTACTTGACTAATCTCGTGGCGTACTTGACTAATCTCGTGGCGTACTTGACTAATCTCGTGGGATACTTGACTAATCTCGTGGCATACTTGAGTAATCTCGTGGCGTACTTGACTAATCTCGTGGCGTACTTGACTAATCTCGTGTCATAATTGACTAATCTCGTGGCGTACTTGACTAATGTCGTGGCATACTTGACTAATCTCGTGGCATACTTGACTAATCTCGTGGGATACTTGACTAATCTCGTGTCATACTTGACTAATCTCGTGGCGTACTTGACTAATCTCGTTGCGTATTTGACTAATCTCGTGGCGTACTTGACTAATCTGGTGGCGTACTTGACTAAACCCGTGGCGTATTTGACTAATCTCGTGGCGTACTTGACTAATCTCGTGGCGTATTTGACTAATCTCGTGGCATACTTGACTAATCTCGTGGGATACTTGACTAATCTCGTGGCATACTTGACTAATCTCGTGTCATACTTGATTAATCTCGTGGCATACTTGACTAATATCTTACCGTATTTGACTACTCTCGTGGCGTATTTGACTAATCTCGTGGCATACTTGACTAATCTCGTGGCGTACTTGACTTATCTCGTAGCATACTTGACTAATCTCGTGGCGTATTTGACTAATCTCGTGGCATACTTGAATAATCTCGTGGAATACTTGACTAATCTCGTGACGTACTTGACTAATCTCGTGGCGTACTTGACTAATCTCGTGGCAAACTTGAATAATCTCGTGGCAAACATGAATAATCTCGTGGCATACTTGACTAAGCTCGTGGCATACTTTACTTATCTCGTGACGTACTTTACTAATCTCGTGACATACTTGACTAATCTCGTGGCGTACTTGATTAATCTCGTGGCATACTTGACTAATCTCGTGGCGTACTTGACTAATCTCGTGACGTATTTGACTAATCTCGTGGCGTACTTGACTAATCTCGTGACGTATTTGACTAATCTCGTGGCGTACTTGACTAATCTCGTGGCGTACTTAACTAATCTCATGGCGTACTTGACTAATCTCGTGTCATACTTGACTAATCTCGTGGCATACTTGACTAATCACGTGACGTATTTATCTAATCTCGTGGTGAACTTGAATAATCTCGTGGCGTACTTTACTACTCTCGTAGCATTCTAGACTAATCTCGTGGCGTACTTGACTCATCTCGTGGCAAACTTGAATAATCTCGTGGCATACTTGAATAATCTAGTGGCGTACTTGACTATTCTCGTGGCGTACTTGACTAATCTCGTGGCGTACTTGACTAATCTCGTGGCATACTTGACTAATCTCGTGGCATACTTGACTAATCTCATGACGTATTTGACTAATCTCGTGGCATACTTGAATAATCTCGTGGCATACTTGAATAATCTCGTGGCGTACTTGACTAATCTCGTGGCATACTTGACTAATCTCGTGGCATACTTGACTAATCTCATGGGATACTTGACTAATCTCGTGTAATAATTGACTAATCACTGTGTCATACTTGACTAATCTCGTGGCATACTTGACTAATCTCTTACCGTATTTGACTAATCTCGTGGCTTACTTGACTAATCTCGTGTAATACTTGACTAATCTGGTGACGTATTTAACTAATATCGTGGCATACTTGAATAATCTCGTGGCGTTCTTTACTAATCTCGTGGTGTACTTGACTAATCTTGTGGCATACTTGACTAATCGCTTACCGTATTTGACTAATCTCGTGGGATACTTGACTAATCTCGTGGCTTACTTGACTAATCTCGTGGCATACTTGACTAATCTGGTGACGTATTTAACTAATCTCGTGGCATACTTGAATAATCTCGTGGCGTTCTTTACTAATCTCGTGGTGTACTTGACTAATCTTGTGGCATACTTGACTAATCGCTTACCGTATTTGACTAATCTCGTGGGATACTTGACTAATCTCGTGGCATACTTCACTAATCTCGTGTCATACTTGACTAATCTCGTGGCATACTTGACTAATCTCGTGTAATACTTGACTAATCTCGTGGCATACTTGACTAATCTCTTACCGTATTTGACTAATCTCGTGGCATACTTGTCTAATCTCGTGGCATACTTGACTAATCTCGTGGTGTACTTGACTAATCTCGTGGCATACTTGACTAATCTCGTGGTGTACTTGACTAATCTCGTGGCATACTTGACTAATCTCGTGGCGTATTTGGCTAATCTCGTGGCATACTTGACTAATCTCGTGGCGTATTTGACTAATCTCGTAGCGTATTTGACTAATGTCGTGGCATACTTGACTAATCTCGTGGGGTACTTGACTAATCTCGTGGCATACTTGACTAGTATCGTGGCATACTTGACTAATCGCTTGGCATACTTGACTAATCTCGTGGCATACTTGACTAATCTCGTGACTTTTTTGACTAATCTCGTGGCGTACTTGACTAATCTCGTGGCGTACTTAACTAATCTCGTGGCGTACTTGACTAATCTCGTGGCGTACTTGACTAATCTCGTGGCGTACTTGACTAATCTCGTGGCATACTTGTCTAATCTCGTGGCGTATTTGACTAATCACGTGACGTATTTAACTAATCTCGTGGCATACTGGAATAATCTCGTGGCGTACTTTACTAATCTCGTGGCGTAATTAACTAATCTCGTGGCGTACTTGACTAATCTCGTGGCGTACTTGACTAATCTCGTGGCATACTTGACTAATCTCGTGGCATACTTGACTAATCTCGTGGCGTACTTGACTTATCTCGTAGCATACTTGACTAATCTCGTGGCGTATTTGACTAATCTCGTGGCATACTTGAATAATCTCGTGGAATACTTGACTAATCTCGTGACATACTTGACTAATCTCGTGGCGTACTTGACTAATCTCGTGGCAAACTTGAATAATCTCGTGGCAAACATGAATAATCTCGTGGCATACTTGACTAATCTCGTGGCGTACTTGACTAATCTCGTGGCAAACTTGAATAATCTCGTGGCAAACATGAATAATCTCGTGGCATACTTGACTAATCTCGTGGCGTACTTTACTTATCTCGTGACGTACTATACTAATCTCGTGGCATATTTGACTTATCTCGTGGCGTACTAGACTAATCTCGTGTCATACTTGACTAATCTCGTGGCGTACTTGACTAATCTCGTGGCGTACTTGACTAATCTCGTGGCGTACTTGACTAATCTCGTGGCGTACTTGACTAATCTCGTGGCATACTTGACTAATCTCGTGGCGTACTTTACTTATCTCGTGACGTACTATACTAATCTCGTGGCATATTTGACTTATCTCGTGGCGTACTAGACTAATCTCGTGTCATACTTGACTAATCTCGTGGCGTACTTGACTAATCTCGTGGCAAACTTGAATAATCTCGTGGCAAACATGAATAATCTCGTGGCATACTTGACTAATCTCGTGGCGTACTTTACTTATCTCGTGACGTACTATACTAATCTCGTGGCATACTTGAATTATCTCGTGGTGTACTAGACTAATCTCGTGTCATACTTGACTAATCTCGTGGCATACTTGACTAATCTCGTGGCATACTTGACTAATCTCGTGGGATACTTGACTAATCTCGTGTAATAATTGACTAATCACCGTGTCATACTTGACTAATCTCGTGGCATACTTGACTAATCTCTTACCGTATTTGACTAATCTCGTGGCATACTTGACTAATCTCGTGGCATACTTGACTAATCTCGTGACGTATTTAACTAATCTCGTGGCATACTTGAATAATCTCGTGGCGTTCTTTACTAATCTCGTGGTGTACTTGACTAATCTCGTGGCATACTTGACTAATCTCTTACCATATTTGACTAATCTCGTGGGATACTTGACTAATCTCGTGTCATACTTGACTAATCTCGTGGCATACTTGACTAATCTCGTGTAATACTTGACTAATCTCGTTGCATACTTGACTAATCTCTTACCGTATTTGACTTATCTCGTGGAATACTTGTCTAATCTCGTGGCATACTTGACTAATCTCGTGGTGTACTTGACTAATCTCGTAGCATACTTGACTAATCTCGTGGCGTATTTGGCTAATCTCGTGGCAAACTTGACTAATCTCGTGGCGTACTTGACTAATCTCGTGGCGTATTTGACTAATCTCGTAGCGTATTTGACTAATCTCGTGGCATACTTGACTAATCTCGTGGAATACTTGAATAATCTCGTGGCATACTTGACTAGTATCGTGGCATACTTGACTAATCTCTTGACATACTTGACTAATCTCGTGGCAAACTTGAATAATCTCGTGGCATACTTGAATAATCACGTGGCGTACTTGACTAATCTCGTGGCATACTTGACTTATCACATGGCATACTTGACTGATCTCGTGACGTACTTGACTAATCTCGTGGCGTACTTGACTAATCTCGTGGCGTATTTGACTAATCTCGTGGCGTACTTGACTAATCTCGTGGCATACTTGTCTAATCTCGTGGCATATTTGACTAATCACGTGACGTATTTAACTAATCTCGTGGCATACTGGAATAATCTCGTGGCGTACTTAACTAATCTCGTGGCGTAATTAACTAATCTCGTGGCGTACTTGACTAATCTCGTGGCGTACTTGACTAATCTCGTGGCGTACTTGACTAATCTCGTGGCGTACTTGACTAATCTCGTGGCGTACTTGACTAATCTCGTGGCGTACTTGACTAATCTCGTGGCGTACTTGACTAATCTCGTGGCATACTTGACTAATCTCGTGGTGTACTTGACTAATCTCGTTACGTATTTGACTAATCTCGTGGCGTACTTGACTAATCTCGTGGCGTACCTAACTAATCTCGTGGCGTACTTGACTAATCTCGTGTCATACTTGACTAATCTCGTGGCGTACTTTACTAATCTCGTGGCGTACTTGACTTATCTTGTGGCGTACTTAACTAATCTCGTGACGTACTTGACTAATCTCATGGCTTACTTGACTAATCTCGTGGGGTACTTGACTTATCTCGTGGCGTACTTGACTAATCTCTTTCCTTATTTGACTAATCTCGTGGGATACTTTACTAATCTCGTGGCATACTTGACTAATCTCGTGGACTTACTTGACTAATCTCGTGGTGTACTTGACTAATCTCGTTACGTATTTGACTAATCTCGTGGCGTACTTGACTAATCTCGTGGCGTACCTAACTAATCTCGTGGCGTACTTGACTAATCTCGTGTCATACTTGACTAATCTCGTGGCGTACTTTCCTTATCTCGTGGCGTACTTGACTTATCTTGTGGCGTACTTAACTAATCTCGTGACGTACTTGACTAATCTCATGGCGTACTTGACTAATCTCGTGGGGTACTTGACTTATCTCGTGGCGTACTTGACTAATCTCTTACCTTATTTGACTAATCTCGTGTGATACTTGACTAATCTCGTGGCATACTTGACTAATCTCGTGGCATACTTGACTAATCTCGTGGTGTACTTGACTAATCTCGTGACGTATTTAACTAATCTCGTGGCGTACTTGACTAATCTCGTGTCATACTTGACTAATCTCGTGGCGTACTTTACTAATCTCGTGGTGTACTTGACTAATCTCGTGGCGTACTTGACTAATCTCGTGGCGTACTTCACTAATTTCGTGTCGTACTTGACTAATCTCGTGGCGTACTTGACTTATCTTGTGGCGTACTTAACTAATCTCGTGGCGTATTTGACTAATCTAGTGGCGTACTTGACTAATCTCGTGGTGTACTTGACTAATCTCGTGGCATACTTGACTTATCACGTTTCATACTTGACTTGTCACGTGTCATACTTGACTAATCTCGTGGCGTACTTGACTTATCACGTGGCATACTTGACTAATCTCGTGGCGTACTTGACTAATCTCGTGGCGTACTTGACTAATCTCGTGGCGTTCTTGACTAGACTATGACCAGGCAGTTGACACAGCACTGCGGAGGCGTGTGGTCAACATACCACCCTTCAAACAGTAACTCCGGCTTTCTGTACCAAGACTGCCAACTCGTCTACATTCAGGCGGCTTACCAAAGTGTCCTCTCGAAGCTCCTGTACTATTTCAGACACTTCTCCCTTTTATAAAAACCGCAAGAGGAGCGCCGGGACTCGAACCCGCGTTCTCCAGGTGTAGAGGAACTACTCCAGACGCCAGACCTCGGAGTTTGACTACGCTGTTGTCGCTGCAAAATATTATCACTTTCGTAATTCGAAATATAAAGCAGGTTACATCATCTACGTAACACTTGTTTCCGTCACGTGTTTATATGCTAGTTTTATTCTACATAATTAAGAAGGTAATGCATCTTATTAATGATTGATGCCAATGAAAGTTACACAGATTTTGTACTTGAAGGCTGGGAATTTTTCAATTTTAACTTACATGTAATTGAGTACGCTTGCAGATAATCCTCCGAGCCCGCTTACATATAAATCACAGTTGCTAGAGACAGTTCTCTTATTAAATTTCCGTCGGTATTTTATATGCAATAAACGCTCTGTTGCGATATAAAGTGAAAATAACTTATATACACATGTACTCTTAATGTATGGCATACAACTTCAAATTAAACCATTTTTGTGGAGTAGTGAGATTTGAGTGGCTCGTAACATTGAGGTCTTGTGGGTNTTGACTAATCTCGTGGCGTACTTGACTAATCTCGTGGTGTACTTGACTAATCTCGTGGCATACTTGACTTATCACGTGGCATACTTGGCTTATCACGTGTCATACTTGACTAATCTCGTGGCGTACTTGACTTATCACGTGGCGTACTTAACTAATCTCGTGGCGTATTTGACTAATCTCGTGGCGTACTTGACTAATCTCGTGGTGTACTTGACTAATCTCGTGGCATACTTGACTTATCACGTGGCATACTTGGCTTATCACGTGTCATACTTGACTAATCTCGTGGCGTACTTGACTTATCACGTGGCATACTTGACTAATCTCGTGGCATACTTGACTAATCTCGTGGCGTACTTGACTTATCTCGTGGCGTACTTAACTAATCTCGTGGCGTATTTGACTAATCTCGTGGCGTTCTTGACTAGACTATGACCAGGCAGTTGACACAGCACTGCGGAGGCGTGTGGTCAACATACCACCCTTCAAACAGTAACTCCGGCTTTCTGTACCAAGACTGCCAACTCGTCTACATTCAGGCGGCTTACCAAATTATCCTCTCGAAGCTCCTGTACTATTTCAGACACTTCTCCCTTTTATAAAAACCGCAAGAGGAGCGCCGGGACTCGAACCCGCGTTCTCCAGGTGTAGAGGAACTACTCCAGACGCCAGACCTCGGAGTTAGACTACGCTGTTGTCGCTGCAAAATATTATCACTTTCGTAATTCGAAATATAAAGCAGGTTACATCATCTACGTAACACTTTTTTCCGTCACGTGTTTATATGCTAGTTTTGTTCTACATAATTAAGAAGGTAATGCATCTTATTAATGATTGATGCCAATGAAAGTTACACAGATTTTGTACTTGAAGGCTGGGAATTTTTCAATTTTAACTTACATGTAATTGAGTACGCTTGCTGATAATCCTCCGAGCCCGCTTACATATAAATCACAGTTGCTAGAGACAGTTCTCTTATTAAATTTCCGTCGGTATTTTATATGCAATAAATATAAACGCTCTGTTGCGATATAAAGTGAAAATAACTTATATACACATGTACTCGTAATGTATCGCATACAACTTCAAATTAAACCATTTTTGTGGAGTAGTGAGATTTGAGTGGCTCGTAACATTGAGGTCTTGTGGGTNGCATACAACTTCAAATTAAACCATTTTTGTGGAGTAGTGAGATTTGAGTGGCTCGTAACATTGAGGTCTTGTGGGTGTAATGAGATGAGTATGGAGCAACACCCGGAATGTAGGGGCGGCAGAAACGGAAGATACCCGAGAAAACCCGCCAACCTGCAGCATTGTCCAGCACGATTCTCGCATTCGAAAATCCTAAAAGTGGCCCCGCTGGAAGTCGAACACGTGTTGCATAGGTGAGAGGCGAGTAGTCTCCCAACTAAACTATCACTAAACCGCCCCTTTTTGGTAATATGACTTCATTGCGATATTCTGGGTCGATATCATGGGAACAAAAATTGGTAGCAGTGCCGGTTTTTTTAAAAAGAGCAAGGACTAGTTGTATGCAAAAAAACACTTATGTTTATAATCACATTCGTCGTTAGATGATTTTTAATTGCAATATGTCTCCGGTGCCTGCCCACGAATTTCACACGTTTGATGTCGGAGTTAATGCTTAGTTTTGAATGTTCCAGAAAGACAGGAATGTCTCCTTACAAAGACACGCGGAAATAACCGAAGGAAAGTTATTATATTGAAGTCTAGCTTGTGCGTCAACGTTTTCGCGCAGAACACTGATATGGAATGGTATATACGAAGGTAAGTCAGAAAGTAAGGTTTCCTGTTTTACTGTAGGTGGAGGTATAAAGATAGGTCAACAAACAAAATACCTTTTTTTCAGCACTGTCACTTTATTTTTCGACACTATCACCAAATCCAATCAAGCATTTATCATAGCGTAAAATGACTATAGAAAGTGGCGTCCTGCTCGTGTCCTGCTCTTGTCCTGCTCATGTCCTGCTCATGTCCTTNAGCGTAAAATGACTATAGAAAGTGGCGTCCTGCTCGTGTCCTGCTCTTGTCCTGCTCATGTCCTGCTCATGTCCTTCTATTTTCCTGCTCATGTCCTACTCTTGTCCTACTCTTGTCCTGCTCATGTCCTACTCTTGTTCTGCTCTTGTCCTACTCTTGTCCTGCTCATGTCCTGCTCTTGTCCTGTTCATGTCCTGCTCGTGTCCTGCTCATGTCCTACTCTTGTCCTGCTCATGTCCTGCTTCTCCTGCTTGTTTACCCCGTAGANACTCTTGTTCTGCTCATGTCCTGCTCTTGTCCTGTTCATGTCCTGCTCGTGTCCTGCTCATGTCCTACTCTTGTCCTGCTCATGTCCTGCTTCTCCTGCTTGTTTACCCCGTAGACGTTTCTTCACCTCGCCAAACAGACGAAAGTCCGAAGGTGAGTCCGGGTTTTACGGTGCATATGGAGAACACATTACCAGTATCACGTGTGCAGTAAAGCTGTTGTGATGTGGGCAACCTGAGCATGGCATTGCCGTGGACACTGTTGGTTGGAGACCCTCCTACAGGTGATTTTACAGTGACGAGTGAAAGACGAAGTGGTGAAATTTCATGAGCAGGCCATCACTTTCTTTCGTCATTTTACGCTCTAAAAATATTTAAATATTGGTGAAAATGTCGAAAAATAAAGGAATTATGCCGAAGTATAAAGGCGTTTCCTATTGTGAGCTATCTTTACGCGTCCACCTACAAATAGAAATAGAGTAACTTTATTACCCTCGTAGAATGTGTCTTGCTATTTAGAGGTCTACATAAATGCTGCGATGTGTTGTAGTCTGAGAACAGTAAACATGTGGACTTACCATGATCGTGGTTTTAAGGGCACAGCGATATCCATGCGATACAGCCGTGGAGCGTTTATTGCAGATGGGCGACGGGTCAAGATCCGGGCTCCCTGCCTGGACAAAGGTCAGAAGGCAATATTGGCTTTGCTCAGCCACTGCGCGGGGCAAGAGGGGGGTGCTAGTGGTTCGGCGGGCTTGTTTACCGAATGCGAAATGTAGCGGTCGGAATAAACACGGCATTAGGGAGCCGGCCTCGACCAGGAAAACATATTCGCCGCACAACGTGGCCGCTTGCGGGAGCCTGCAGGAAATTGGCTCCTCGTACAGTCGGCAGCAAAAGTATGGCACCGAGTGATGACGTGTGTGTTCGAATGTGTGGCTCCGATTGGGTAAGCAATTAGTAATGTGTATGGAACAATTAGTTTAAATGCTCATTCCCCGAAAGCCCGTTCTTAATAGAACATTGTACATTGTCTCACGTCTTAGTTAAGAAAACTAGACAATCAGTCGGAAAGGGACCAAGTACACTGAGAAAAAAGTTTTGTCGAGCAAGACAAATTTGTGTGGCGCAACGAAATTAATTGTGCAATTAAATATTACTGAAATGAAATAATTTTGCTATTAATATTTGACTGTCACAAAATTGTAATATTTGATTAGTTCAACTAAAGAGTTTTATGGCTCTGCGTGCATTAAACAATTTCGGTTATGGTAGACAGAAGCGCGAGCATTAACGTGTTTCGAAGCCTGAAGTTTGTGAACTTAATCGCAACGCTTTGGAAACCTCGGCTGACGTAACGACTTGTGGGTTTGAAATGTCTGTAAACAAATAATATCTTTATAGAGGACTTTTACGTAAATAAATGATTTCAAGTTCTGCAGCTTAATTTTTTTGTTACCGGTTGAAGTTGTTTGATTGCGATTGTTCATTCCATTATTAATGATCAATTATTGCACTAATAAACCCTGTTACTATCCTAATTGTCAAAAATTATAAACAAATGTTCGGCCCGTAGATGATCAAATGACCTAATTAACATACAACCAACCAAGTATATGCCATTACTGAACCAAGCTTATTTTGTTTACGCAACAAATATGTAATAATAGACATCAGATTGTTCTAGGTAACCAAATTCTTTTCAAACAAAATATTGCTTTGGTTCTACCATGATCTTGATAATGTTTACGATAACCAAACATATTAGTTGAACGTACTTGTAAAATAGTTGTGTGCACTAAATGTATATAAATGATGTTGGAACAACGAAATAATTATTCAGCTCAGCAATTTTTTTTAATGATTTTGTAACCAGTGGAACACTGCGACTAATTCATAATGACCTACACAGANCTCAACAATTTTTTTTAATGATTTTGTAACCAGTGTAATACTATGGCTAATTCATAATGACCTACACAGACTGAAGCCAGTGAAGTGTATCAATTCAAATGGTTATTAGAGTACCCGTAAAAAAAGTAAATAATTATTAATGTATTTACCTAACTTCATCGAACCGTACAAGTAAAGGTAACAATAGCAATTATATTCATCCACATAAAAATTGAATAATAACGATCCTCGGCCATCGACACAAAAATGTTTCGTTACTCTCTAGCAAATACCGTTTCGACTGGAATTAACGAGAAGCAGAGAAATATGTAACACTATCTTAGGGAGATGTACAATTAAAACAAATAACCCTTCGCGGTCGGACCAAAACTTATTGTGCTGCGACGCAAAGAAAGATGTCTGGAGCAATAGCAGATAAGTTGAGTGAACAAAGTATTGTTCATTGTAAACAAGTATTTTTCAAGCAAATTCATGTGGCGCCTACAACTAAATCTTTCTCTCGCTGCAATGCTGTGCACGGAAAAATTTCGCGAATTCAATATTTATTTACTAACCGATTTATAGCACAGTAAAGACATGGTTGACATAACAGCCAAATTCACTGTCATGGGTTTTTAGCATGGTGTGAAATCCAACCCTTAAACGTGTATTATTATATCACTTTTAATAAAACTAACCCTTGTTTAAAACCAGTTTTTGATGGTATTTCCCTTAACAAATGCAGAAGTGAAGTGCGCAGTTCTGTTCGGGCCAGAGTATAAAATAAATATCACTGCACTAAAAAGATTGTTACCTTATGATTGTTAAGCTTACTTGGAACTGGCATGGATCCGGTCCGAAAAAAAAACCGCATTTAATGTGTGTCATGTCAGGCAGCTTGGAGGCATTAATGGNGCCACTGCGCGGGGCAAGAGGGGGGTGCTAGTGGTTCGGCGGGCTTGTTTACCGAATGCGAAATGTAGCGGTCGGGATAAACACGGCATTAGGGAGCGGGCCTCGACCAGGAAAACATATTCGCCGCACAACGTGGCAGCTTGCGGGAGCCTGCAGGAAATTGGCTCCTCGTACAGTCGGCAGCAAAAGTATGGCACCGCGTGATGACGTGCGTGTTCGAATGTGTGGCTCCGATTGGGTAAGCAATTAGTAATGTGTATGGAACAATTAGTTTAAATGCGCATTCCCCGAAAGCCCGTTCTTAATGGAACATTGTACATTGTCGCACGTCTTACTCAAGAAAACTAGACAATCAGTTGGAAAGAGGTAAAGTGCACTGAGAAAAAGGTTTTATCGAATAAGACAAATTTGTGTGGCACAACAAATTTAATTGTGCGATTAAATATTACTGAAACGAAATAATTTTGTAATTCTTATTTGACTGTCACAAAATTGTATTATTTTGTTATTTCAACTAAAGAGTTTTATGGCTCTACGGACATTAAACAATTTCGGTTATGGTAGACAGAAGCGCGAGCATTAACGTGTTTCGAAGCCTGAAGTTTGTGAACTTAATCGCAACGCTTTGGAAACCTCGGCTGACGTAACGACTTGTGGGTTTGAAATGTCTGTAAACAAATAATATCTTTATAGAGGACTTTTACGTAAATAAATGATTTCAAGTTCTGCAGCTTTATTTTTTTGTTACCTGTTGAAGTTGTTTTATTGCGATTGTTCATTCCATTATTAATGATCAATTAATGCACTAATAAACCCTGTTACTATCCTAATTGTCAAAAATTATAAACAAATGTTCGGCCCGTAGATGATCAAAAGACCTAATTAACATACAACCATATGTCATTACTGAACCAAGCTTATTTTGTTTACGCAACAAATATGTAATAATATACATCAGATTGTTCTAGGTAACCAAATTCTTTTCAAACAAAATATTGCTTTGGTTCTACCATGATCTTGATAATGTTTACGATAACCAAACATATTAGTTGAACGTACTTGTAAAATAGTTGTGTGCACTAAATGTATATAAATGATGTTGGAACAACGAAATAATTATTCAGTTCAGCAATTTTTTTTAATGATTTTGTAACCAGTGGAACACTGCGACTAATTCATAATGACCTACACAGACTGAAGCCAGTGAAGTGTAACAATGTATATGGTAGTTAGAGTACCCGTAAAAAAAGTAAATAATTATTAATGTATTTAACTAACTTCATCGAACCGTACAAGTAAAGGTAACAATAACAATTATATACATTCACATAAAAATTGAATAATAACGATCTTCGTCCACCGACACAAAAATGTTTCGTTACTCTCTAGCAAATAGCGTTTCGACTGGAATTAACGAGAAGCAGAGAAATATGTAACAATATCTTAGGGAGATGTACAATTAAAACAAATAACCCTTCGCGGTCGGACCAAAACTTATTGTGCTGCGACGCAAAGAAAGATGTCTGGAGCAATAGCAGATAAGTTGAGTGAACAAAGTATTGTTCATTGTAAACAAGTATTTTTCAAGCAAATTCATGTGGCGCCTACGACTAAATCTTTCTCTCGCTGCAATGCTGTGCACGGAAAAATTTCGCGAATTCAATATTTATTTACTAACCGATTTATACCACAGTAAAGACATGGTTGACATAACAGCCAAATTCACTGTCATGGGTTTTTAGCATGGTGTGAAATCCAACCCTTAAACGTGTATTATTATATCACTTTTAATAAAACTAACCCTTGTTTAAAACCAGTTTTTGATGGTATTTCCCTTAACAAATGCAGAAGTGAAGTGCGCAGTTATGTTCGGGCCAGAGTATAAAATAAATATCACTGCACTAAAAAGATTGTTACCTTATGATTTTTAAGCTTACTTGTAACTGGCATGGATCCGGTCCGAAAAAAAAACCGCATTTAATGTGTGTCATGTCAGGCAGCTTGGAGGCATTAATGGNAACTGGCATGGATCCGGTCCGAAAAAAAAACCGCATTTAATGTGTGTCATGTCAGGCAGCTTGGAGGCATTAATGGCGACCTTAAAATAGTGATTCCCGCGCATTTAACCACTTAACGTGGATACAAATTGAGTTTACGTTACAGATGTCGCAAAAGAAGAAATTTTTGTGTGGAAAGCAGTAATGAATTTTCTACAACCAAAACATATGGAAAGGGCTTCACTTCATCCATGTCGCAAGAATCAACCCGTTTGTGAAATCGTTGGTGTATCAGCAGGGACCAATAGGGAAAGGCGACGGCCGTATTGCAACCAGCCACCGGACTTGTACAGTAGCGACCATGACTTCACGTATTCTGCAACATGTGAGACGTAAATGAGTATACTAGGAGTTATATGTTAGCCCTTTCATCCCCAGTGTAGTCATCAGTCCTGTTCAACATGTAGACGGAACACAGCTTATTGGGTGTGATAACGAAACAAGTTCTTTCCCAGTTTAAGTACAGCACTCATCAAAACATTTCTTATTTGCAACACCAGAACTCATCAATTATGTCGGAATGAAAGAAGTTAAAGGGTGTAGCGTGAAAGTGGACTGGCCGAGGTGGAGAACCGTGTGTATCANAATTATGTCGAAATGAAAGAAGTTAAAGGGTGTAGCGTGAAAGTGGACTGGCCGAGGTGGAGAACCGTGTGTATCGGCCGATGTGAACAAGGAAAGTGTGTGAAACGCGCGGGGCGTTATCGCTGAAGAGGCGGGCCCAGGATGCCCGTGGGNGCCGATGTGAACAAGGAAAGTGTGTGAAACGCGCGGGGCGTTATCGCTGAAGAGGCGGGCCCAGGATGCCCGTGGGCGGGAGATTGCGTGGACGAAGTGGGGCGAAAGAAAGTTTGTATCTCTCGCTATTAGCCGCCTACGCGGAGCCGTGTAATTAGAATTTCGCCGGGAAATTAGTTTGTGCTCAGGTGCTTCGGGCTGGCGGCCGTAATTAGACGCCAGGTGTTAAGGGGGTGGTTAAGGTGGGCGGAGGAGAAGGGGGATCGCTTGCGGACGGAAATGAAGCAGCATCTCGTGTTGTCGATACTTAAGCTCCGCCAACAAACAACACCCACCTCACAGCGTTATATCGAGACTACCTGTGCTTTCCTTAAAATGAACGGGTTGAAGATTTAACAAATACGTGCCACGTTTTCATAATGTTCTTTTAAAATTTTTCCATTCATATTTGAAGGATAGTTAAATCTATCTTATTTGGAAAATATTTTGCTTAGTATGTAAGGTGCTCTATGTTATCACAGAGTGCCTAAGTATACAGAAGTGGAACACTTACATGTCGGAACGCTGTTGGTTTATTAGCACCTGATGGTAACATACTCGTCAGGCTGACGATGCCGCTGGTCGGTGGGTTTTCTCGGGGTTCTCCCGTTCCCCCCGCCCTTGCATTCCGGCGCTGCTCCATACTCACCTCAACAACCCTCATCGGCCCTCATCGCTCTTCACTCACGTGAGCTGTGTGTCAGCACTCGGCGACGACCTTCTGGGGTCGACGTCACGTGCGACCGGGCGCCACCCGTGCGCGGTTAATAGGGCGTAACCTAACGACTTTCCCCTCCCGTCCTCCGGCATTGTGCCTCAAACAAAGGCCTTTTGACGGGGAATGCGAGCTGTTTATAGCCGCCCGCGCCCCTCTGCCGGGCCGAGCCCTGGAATTGCCGCCGTCCCGGCCCTTTGCTTCTCCCCTCTGTCCCGTCAAACATCATCTCCGCGTCATCCGGGGTCTTCTTACTAAACACGTTGGCAGTACTGCTGCCAGGCCAGCGGCCATTGTCGCTATTGGATAATAACTAGGGGCAGTGATTCTTGTCCGTGTTAACTGCTAGCGCACGAACCGCAAAGCTACAGTGTCGGAGTTACGGAATCCTAAGTGTCTCGGTCAAATGCGGGAGCGACACCAGCAGCCAATGGAGGTATGGCAACAGCCCAGCAGGCCTATTATGACCACCCACGAACGCTAGTTTGCTCTGCGTTGTATCGTGTTTCAGTTAGCGTTCTAGCGATTATGACCACTCATCGCGACGATCGCTGCCTTCTGCTTCAAAGCAAACACTTTGCGTCAACACACACTTTACGACGACAGTTGGCAATACTTACATTGAAAAATGTCTTCCTTTTTAATAAAATCGAGGCAAGTTTCTGTCTTCAACGTTTTCCAAAAGCTTTTTTAACGTCATTTAAATGAACAACACGTGCGCAAAGAAGAAAATAAGTATAAAAACACACACATTACAAACATCGAGGGAAATTTTGAAACGTGGTCATCTAGCAGGAAGCTGTGAACTATGATATTTCATATTTTTCGTATACTTGCGTCCTTGTGTACCTATTGATAATTATAGCTTATAAACGCGAACATTCTTAGCCTATTCATAAAATCGCGCGTAAAAATCCGGAGGTTATAGAATATATGTGGTGTTTTGAGACTACAAAACTTTTGCAAACGCGAATTTCACTCAGATAATGCAACCTAACGAACAATATTCTCTCATTAAAGTGTTAATTCATAAGAAATAATCCACACAACGAACCATATTTAATTTAGTTCATTGTAATTCGTAACTCGTAATACATAATANACATCGAGGAAAATTTTGAAACGTGGTCATCTAGCAGGAAGCTGTGAACTATGATATTTCATATTTTTCGTATACTCTTACGCGCGTTTTCCTTGTGTACCTATTGATAATTATAGCTTATAAACGCGAACATTCTTAGCCTATTCATAAAATCGCACGTAAAAATCAGGAGGTTATAGAATATATGTGGTGTTTTGAGACTACAAAACTTTTGGAAACGCGAATTTCACTCAGATAATGCAACCTAACGAACAATATTATCTCATTAAAGTGTTAATTCATAAGAAATAATCCACACAACGAACCATATTTAATTTAGTTCTTTGTAATTCGTAACTCGTAATACATAATAAAAATACTGTAACTAAGTTCTTTGTATTTTTAACTCGCACGTAGTACATAATAANTCGTAACTCGTAATACATAATAAAAAAAAAAGGCGTAGGTGGAAATGAAAATGAATACTTTCACATACGGTAGATACGGTTTCTTAGCTCCATTATTTGATTACAATAGTTTTTGTTCACGATATTACGGTCACTCTAAAAAATGTCCGCCATTTTATCTTGCTGCGCGAGACGCAAAGTGGTTTGCGCGGGGAATGTCTCCCGAGTTAAGTTTGCGACCGTTTTTTATCGTCAACGCAAACTTTGCGTTCGCAAACTGAGCGGTCGTAACCAGAACTAACGCAAAGTATGGGTTTGCTTCGTGGTCGATGGCGAAACTGCTTTGCGTTCCCTAGCGTCGCGGTCATAACAGACCCGCGGGTATAAATATACTTACTATTGAAGTCTACTGTGTGCTCCGATTTACTCGCGAAAAATCAGTGGCCCTAATAAAAACTAAATAAAATGAAGTTTTACTATGNGACCCGCGGGTATAAATAAACTTACTATTGAAGTCTACTGTGTGCTCCGATTTACTCGCGAAAAATCAGTGGCCCTGATAAAAACTAAATAAAATGAAGTTTTACTATGACAGGCGCTAACTCGACCAACGCCGCCTTTCTCCACGGTGCAGAGACATCACTGGAGACCCTTGTTTCCACCAGCACCACTGCGAGGTGACTTGCAGGAGAAGGATTACATTCTCGACGTCCCTTACACCGTCTTACCTTGACACCCGGACGACGGCGACCTCGTTTGCAGTTTGGTCGCCGTCGCGTTCCGGAACGTCTGAGTAACGACGATGTATCGTCTCCAGTAACGAATCCAGGTTTCGACTGGACTCAGATGACAACCTTACTAGAGTACAGAGGGGCACTGGACCGCACGCGAATCCGGAATTTTAGCTGTAGGTGTAGTGATGAGAGGAATAATAACGGCAGGGTCGTACGTTCTAGAGATTTTTCGCCCTCTTAGTGTTTCCCTTCGTGGCGCGGCACGATAATGCCACCCCTGCATGCACCATGGTTCCACAGAACTGCCTTTGTGCTGTCGGCGCCCTTCCTAGGCCAGCTAAGTCCCCAGACTTGTGGCGTAGGGAGCATGCATGGAGCCAGCTGGGATGGCAGCTTCAGCTCTAAATGAGCCTGCAGCTTCTGGAGCGCAAGATGCAACAACAATGGACCACATTATAGCAGTATCGCCACATACATCCACGTCACGACTGGTGTAACAATGTAGGTTACTGAACGCACGTTTCAACTGCACAGTGTTGTCCGAATAAACGGCCCATTTTTTTTATGCAATTAAGTATTAATATCGTTGTTGCCATTGCCTGTGTCAAGTTTTATTCCTTTTCGATGTCTCCTTCTGGGTGCGACAATTTTTATGGCAATGTGTGTAGTAAAATCTACACAGTTTTGTCACAGAGCAAGTGAGTGCACAGAGATGGAATAGTGTGGCGTACTCATTCTCTGATTGGCTGTACGAGGCTCAGGGAGCGGGCTTTACTTCTGATTGGCTACTGCGTGCTGCCACAGGTTCCCCACTGGCTGGGCTGCCGGCTGGCAAGTTGGTTACCAGGTACTGATTGGCGAACGGCGTTTCGACATGTTCTTGGCCAGTGACGCCATGTTGCTGGCGTGTGGCGTGGTGTGGTTGAGGTTCTCGGCAGTTCTGACTTAAACCGCACTTTCGGGAAAACCCGCCGGCCAGCGGCATCATGCGGCACGGTTCTCACGTGCGAAAACCCGGGTTTGCCTGGGTGGTAGGCAAGCAGTCTCACAACTACGCCGCCGTAATCCCACCGGCGAGTGTAGTCTGCGAGTATCGGCAGAGTAGAGTGCGATACTGACCTGCTGGACTGTGGATGCGTGAGTCGCAGACATTTGTAATGGCGTTAGCGTGTGGCAATATACATTTTGAAAACATACGGTGAAATAATAGGTGAGGTTCTAGCGAGTGTAAGGCAGTGGTAAGGACATTAATTATAATACAAGTTGGCATTATGTACACTGCGCTCACTGATAATAATTATAAGTGTTAGTAGCAGAGACGGGTTATTTACTGCTCTAAATTACGGCTGTGTGTAATTTTATAACATTTAAATATATTAAGAAATTTAATTGAGCTACTATATTTGTATTTAGACTTCCATCTGTCACGAGCTCAGGCGTCTCCGAACAGTATACACGTTAACAGAAATATTTTATTTGTACAGAAATTTGTGTATTTTTGAAAAGCGAAACTTAAATGCATATTCTCGCCACAGTTCGACCACGTGAATATGCAGTAAATCAATCATTAACAATATAAGTAAACGTCATCACTAATTTTACTACACACAACCGGAGTAATTAAAATTATGGTCTTTCTTGATTAAGGTTGTTGTAGAAAAGTCCTTTCTGGAGCATCCGGAATGCAAATACGCT
Organism: Clitarchus hookeri; assembly: GCA_002778355.1. Classification (NCBI taxonomy): domain Eukaryota; kingdom Metazoa; phylum Arthropoda; class Insecta; order Phasmatodea; family Phasmatidae; genus Clitarchus; species Clitarchus hookeri. The sequence continues at coordinate 122,329 of NQII01001404.1, forward strand.
TAAATTTAGATAAAAAATATACTCTTATTGATTGACTGTATCTTTTAAATAAGTAAATTGTAGCGAAATATCTTACAGTGTTACGAAATCCAAGCATTGTTCTGTCATACGCAGCACTACTTTAGTTACAATGTTGGTAGTGTGTGTAATGAGCGTTGTACAGTCAGGTGCAGTGGTCTACTGGACGCCACCCTGCTCCTGCTGTACAGTCAGGTGCAGTAGTCTACTGGACGCCACTCTACTCCTACTGTACTCAGCAGCGTAGAAGCAGAAATATGNTGTACAGTCAGGTGCAGTAGTCTACTGGACGCCACTCTACTCCTACTGTACTCAGCAGCGTAGAAGCAGAAATATGGGAATGTAGATATGAGCAGTTGGTTGGTAGGTTTGAAAAAATATTTACTGTTCTTATAATTTCACAGCTTTCACTTGACCGACGCACAAACAACGTGGCGAGGCCCCTGGCAATGTTAATACAACATAAGGCGGAAGAATACTCAACGTGCGTTGTAGTAAATATCAAGCAGGGCTTTCAAAAGTGCACGTCTTACAGTGAATAGCCTACAGTTGGTGGGGTCGTGTAAGCGTTAGTGGAAGTGTTAGCGTAAGTGTTAGTGTAAGTGGTGGCGAGCCCCAGGTTATGTCCCGCGACCTTATCAGTGTGGCTCCGCGCCGGCCTTGAGATCCCTCCAGGACTTGCTTCTCATGGCCGCAACCCATTAAGGACTTTTATCTGCGGCCCTAATGGCGCGGCCCTTGCCTCTCATATTCCCCTATCATTTCCTGCCAGCCCCTGCCCTCTTCTCCCTCCCAAGGCCGTCACCGGCCCTAGAAATACGATACCGTGATTACGACATGCCGCAGACCTCTAAGTGAAAACACACCCTTGTAACTGCGGCTGTTTTTATTTTTACTCTAAAACTAAGTGTTATGTGTGCCGGCGGTAGGGACGGGGGATTATTGCGTCTCAGGACTAAGCCCCATACGCCTACAAGGAAGGGAAGTTATTCANTGCCGGCGGTAGGGACGGGGGATTATTGCGTCTCAGGACTAAGCCCCATACGCCTACAAGGAAGGGAAGTTATTCGCAGACGTGCATCACGGCAGAGAGGGATTGGGATGACATGGCCAGTTTTCGGCCATGACAACCTCCCTGAGTGTGCTTATAGCTAAACTACTATACTAAGAAGAGAAAGGGAAAAACCGGCATAGTCACCGTAAAAGCCTCTTCGACGGGAAATAATTAAAATTTGTTACATGCATTATCAGAAAATGCTACAGGAGACAGATAGGTGGGAACCATGCTCTTTNTGCCGGCGGTAGGGACGGGGGATTATTGCGTCTCAGGACTAAGCCCCATACGCCTACAAGGAAGGGAAGTTATTCAAGCAGACGTGCATCACGGCAGAGAGGGATTGGGATGACATGGCCAGTTTTCGGCCATGACAACCTCCCTGAGTGTGCTTATAGCTAAACTACTATACTAAGAAGAGAAAGGGAAACACCGGCATAGTCACCGTAAAAGCCTCTTCGATGGGAAATAATTAAAATTTGTTACATGCATTATCAGAAAATGCTACAGGAGACAGATAGGTGGGAACCATGCTCTTTATTAGTGGGTGCAGGGAAAATACTAGTAGAGAGGGGGCAGGATATCCTTCATTTATGTGACGCTGGTTTGACCAGAGTAATGTTTTCATATCACTCTGGTGGGGGGAGTTGCGCTCCCCCCCCCCTCCCCTAAGCACCAGTGGATCCTGAATACTTACAGAAAAATATAATTAATTGTCAGTAACTGCGGCTATCAAACTGCTGCTCTCGTGTACACACGCTGGTAAGCTGTATTGCCAACTCTGTGCATTTTACACCATATTTCCTACCGCCTGGGCCATATTTTTATCTAGTGGTCAGTGGGTAATCTAGTGGATTTTTTTTTTAGTTGCTGGTGGCGTGTGGAGAAGAGTTTTCCGCTGAGGGAAAACATATGCCACATCTGAGTAGTATCCAAACATTATATTTATGTATATGATGAAGTTATAATTTTTATTTATTCATTAGCTATTGCTATTTAAGAGTTGGTGCATTTCACCATTATGCTTATTCGTTATGCTGTCGTTGTTTCAGTTTATTGCTAACTTTGTCACTACAGCAATTATTTATTTATGTAAATTTAACTGTGTAAAAGAAAAAAGTAGTTTTAGAAAAATGTTTAACTATCATATAAAGTTTAATTCAAATAAACGACTATGGTTAAATGTATGTTGATATCCTAGTAGATTCTGGCGGATTTCCACTCGCTGCCTAGTGGAACTCTGCCACTGAATGTTGGCTACACTGCGGGCAAGAGTTCTCCTGCTTGAGTGGCAGGCGGGAAGCAGTGCAGGCTCCGTACGTGACTTCACGTGTAGTTTCTGTTGCAGTGGCGTGATTCTGCAGCCTTTCTCTGGTCAGAGTCAAGAAAACGAGGCTAAGAATCAAAGTAGGTTTGTAGTTAACATCAGGTTGCTCCGTGGTGCTGTCTCGCCGACAGCGAGGTTACAGCAAGTCGCTCAGAGAAGCAGAAGCAGGGAAGGAATTAGCCGTGACCAGTGGTGAGAGGCCGTCTCAAAATCCGCCTGCGGAGTGATATCAGAAAACCACGGTAAACCTTAATCAGGATAGCCGGACCGAGAATCAAACCTGGGTCCCCCCCGAAACGAAGAGAGATCAGTAAGCTGGTCCGTGTACTCCAGTCTTCAGTAAAAGTCGATCTATATCATGTCTCGATTGTCTGGTACCGCAGAAAGAAGGCGTTTTGTATTTCACGGTGTCGCAGGCGATCCGATGGTTCGCACGGTCTCAGAGTCCAGATGGGCGTAGCAAGTGAACTGTGGCGGTGCAGATACAAAGTCGTGCCTATCATGCAAGTGTTGGAAAACTAAGGCTGACGTCAGATCAGCCTGGGAATTGTAGTGTGGTGGAGAGTGGAGAAATTTGAACGGTTCTTAACATATTCTGAGAGCTGATGAGAGTGAAGCGTGATGGGTATGGCGCATCGCCGGAATGCAAAGTACGGGTGAAAACGGGATATCACCGAGAAAACCCGCCGACCAGTGGCATCGTTTGGCAATGCGAGAGTCCTGGAGTGGCCCCGCAGTTAGTCGAGCCCGGTTATTAAAAGGCGAGTGCTCTAACCGCCACGCACCGCGGCCCCCCGGAAGTTGATACTGTGGTGGGTGTAGGCTGTTCAAAGTAAACTGAGTACTTTTGAAGATATTCTTGTGTATCATTCCGCCACATCTAAAAATTAACAGAATCATGCATTATACAAGTGGAACAGTAAAATTATTAGAACATAAATTATTTTATAAATTCGCTATTTACAACATTTATATGTATTAAAAACAGAAAGGAAAACAATTAATTTCAGTGAACACTAACTCAACGTTGCAACACGGAACTACTTTCCCTCCGGCGTTACTTACCAACTTTACTGGGCGCCTGCCAGTCTGTGTTCTCCTTGAAATACTCGCAGGTGGGGGCAGTCGCGTTTTCCAAGGTCGTTTTCAAAAGCGCTCAGTCGACCGTGGACATGTTGTAATGTCGGTTGGCGCGGTGTGTCCGGGGTACGCGGGCGTGTGTGCCAGCGAGGGCGTGTGTGCAGCCTGCTCCGAGGAGTAGCACACTCGAGAGGGGACATGTGCGGCTGGAGAGCACAGTCAACACGCCGGAGGGCCGCGAACTCT
>NQII01001404.1:126092-144513 GCA_002778355.1 Clitarchus hookeri
CACGTGCGGCTGCCTCGCTTGCCGTCTCTTCACTGCATCGTCTATTCGCGATTCTTTCACGCTTCCTGAATTCAACATTTGAAAAATCACCTCATGCGTGACGTGTTTTTTTGTTTCCTAAAAATGTCCTACTACAAGCGTTTTATACTTCAAATAAAATAGAAGTAGTTTATTTTGTTAAAATGAACTTTTACTAAATTCTGGCCATAAAGTATACTTAATTTATAATTCATATGAATAAACAGGGAGAAAATAGGTATGTTGGTAATGCCTGGTAATAAATAGTTCAAATGCAAAATAACATTACACTGAGTGCGCATGAATCCAATGCGCTGTCCCTCTGGTGTAATTTTCTATGCTTGGTAAAGCTTTGTTTGCATGGGGCGGAGCGGTATCTTGTAAGAAGAACTTTATCAAGGCTACAGTTGCGTTGGAAGTCGCCGTGGAGAGCCTCTACTTAACAATACAGCAGCTTATGGCGGGAACTGTACCCACGCTCTCCGGCAACATATGGGGACGCCGTGCTACCTAGCAGCCTGGGCGAGGTAGGGGACATCTCGAAGCACGTGGTGGCCATCCCGACACAAGACCTCTTACCAGAGGCTGGCCCACGCCAGAGGAACGCAATGCAGTCTCGACTCTGTGTGTATCGACTCTGTGGTCTATTTTGTGTAAGGGATGTGTACAATGTGTGGTTCTTACCTAAATCATTTATTTTGCAACAATTAAAAAAAANGGTCTATTTTGTGTAAGGGATGTGTACAATGTGTGGTTCTTACCTAAATCATTTATTTTGCAACAATTAAAAAAAATTTCTGACCCAATTAAACTACGTAGGTTTACATGTCCTACTGCGGTACTACTTGTGTGCCAAGTTCTGTGGGAATCGGTTTATTGATCTCCGACATATGGCATAAAACTCAGTTTTCTCGTGTGGTGCTACCTTCATTATTAGAGAACAAAATGATTACGTGTTAAAACATTCTATGTTTGTCACAGATACTGCTACGTATTAATTTCGGTTGAAATTTTTTGTGACATACTAAATGAAAATTTTTACATTGCTGTGATTTTTAAAATGTGACTACCTCCTTAAGTCACATAAATTTCGATGGCTTACAAAAGTATAACTTGTCATCTGAATATTTGGTATTTTATTTAATTTTTCCTCAAGATGGTCGCAGGAGCTTGATTGTTCATGAGGTGATACATCACAAAATGACGGAAAAATTAGTTTATGCATTAAGAATATCTCATTTGAAGCTTGCATAAATATTGCCAGAATTCAAAGTTAGGTTGTGAAGCTTCATTTATTATGTTGCACTATCTTCAGAAATGGTGGATTAATAACATTATCGCTTTATATATTCACATACCAAATTTGGTTTAAATCGGTTAAACGTTCTCCAAGATATAACTTTGTCGCCTACATTTTAAAATAGCCGCCATTTTGAGAATAAGTACTCGACTTGATCAAAAACAACAAAAGTAAGATGTTTTTTTTAATTTTTATTATTTCAAAATTGCTTATTGACAAATAAAGACCCTTTACAGAAACAAGAACAGGAGCAGTAAATGACATTGATGCATGCCAGCTCACAAATAGAGCTCTTCTGCAGAAGAGGACAGTAAAGAAACAGCGTAGGAATCTAAAAAGAAATAGACAAAGATAAGTATTAGTACAGCGGGGGAAACACTGCAAANAGTAAAGAAACAGCGTAGGAATCTAAAAAGAAATAGACAAAGATAAGTATTAGTACAGCGGGGGAAACACTGCAAAGTGCTTACTAAGTACTAGATGTAGGCCGAGCTTGGTGGAATTAGGTTTGCGGGTTTAAAGTTATTAAAGGGAGACGTACATTCCAGACAGACATTTGCGAGGCTGCAAAGTCCAATCCATAAGCGTATATTTCCTTCGGAAAGTAGGGTAGAAAAGTTATTTCAAACACAGTGCGACGCAGTTGAGGCGTCGGGTATGCGGCCGCCTTAAACAAAGATAAGGAGGCGAGTGTATCTGCCGGAGAGGGTTCAAGGACGGAGTGNGGTCTATTTTGTGTAAGGGATGTGTACAATGTGTGGTTCTTACCTAAATCATTTATTTTGCAACAATTAAAAAAATTTTCTGACCCAATTAAACAACGTAGGTTTACATGTCCTACTGCGGTACTACTTGTGTGCAAAGTTCTGTGGGAATCGGTTTATTGATCTCCGACATATGGCATAAAACTCAGTTTTCTCGTGTGGTGCTACCTTCATTATTAGAGAACAAAATGGTTACGTGTTAAAACATTCTATGTTTGTCACAGATACTGCTACGTATTAATTTCGGTTGAAATTTTTTGTGACATACTAAATGAAAATTTTTACATTGCTGTGATTTTTAAAATGTGACTACCTCCTTAAGTCACATAAATTTCGATGGCTTACAAAAGTATAACTTGTCATCTGAATATTTGGTATTTTATTTAATTTTTCCTCAAGATGGTCGCAGGAGCTTGATTGTTCATGAGGTGATACATCACAAAATGACGGAAAAATTAGTTTATGCATTAAGAATATCTCATTTGAAGCTTGCATAAATATTGCCAGAATTCAAAGTTAGGTTGTGAAGCTTCATTTATTATGTTGCACTATCTTCAGAAATGGTGGATTAATAACATTATCGCTTTATATATTCACATACCAAATTTGGTTTAAATCGGTTAAACGTTCTCCAAGATATAACTTTGTCGCCTACATTTTAAAATAGCCGCCATTTTGAGAATAAGTACTCGACTTGATCAAAAACAACAAAAGTAAGATGTTTTTTTTAATTTTTATTATTTCAAAATTGCTTATTGACAAATAAAGACCCGTTACAGAAACAAGAACAGGAGCAGTAAATGATATTCATGCATGCCAGCTCACAAATAGAGCTCTTCTGCAGAAGAGGAGAGTAAAGAAACAGCGTAGGAATCTAAAAAGAAATAGACAAAGATAAGTATTAGTACAGCGGGGGAAGCACTGCAAAGTGCTTACTAAGTACTAGATGTAGGCCGAGCTTGGTGGAATTAGGTTTGCGGGTTTAAAGTTATTAAAGGGAGACGTACATTCCAGACAGACATTTGCGAGGCTGCAAAGTCCAATCCATAAGCGTATATTTCCTTCGGAAAGTAGGGTAGAAAAGTTATTTCAAACACAGTGCGACGCAGTTGAGGCGTCGGGTATGCGGCCGCCTTAAACAAAGATAAGGAGGCGAGTGTATCTGCCGGAGAGGGTTCAAGGACGGAGTGACCACTTGTCGCAGGTGTGCCGATGTGCGAGGCGTCACTCACACGATCACGGTGGTGTGCGTCGGGTATGCGGCCGCCTTAAACAAAGATAAGGAGGCGAGTGTATCTGCCGGAGAGTGTTCAAGGACGGAGTGACCACTTGTCGCAGGTGTGCCGATGTGCCTGGCGTCACCCACACGATCACGGTGGTGTCATGTGCGTTATCAGGCGGCTCCCGTGTTACACGAGCAAATCCTCGCCGCGCCGCCTACTAATTACCAGCTGGGGATGACCCTAAACGTCATTAGGCTACATCGTCATCATCACCACCCCGCGTGGTATTACAGTCCTTGCACTGCCGTAAGCGCCTTAACGTGACACACTGGTGGAAGCAAGGCGTTTGTTTGAAGCGGTTCAGCCTGTGCTGTGCCAAAGTGGAACCTGGCGTGTAAAAGCGTGTCTGGCCGGAATTGCGTTACATACTTATCCGAGCCAAGATTTTAATTAATATCTTTATCTCATAAGTATTATTCGCATCCTCCAACTGTGTTAACAATAAAAACAGGGGAAATACAACTTTGCTCAGTTTCAAACGTTCACAAGCAAGCTTATTTCAATGGAAAACATTACGAATTTAAGTGTGAAATAAATACAGCAGTCATTAAAATTAACTTTGTACTTTTTCCTTAATGTAAACTACGCAGGAAAGCCGGGAAAATGATATTTTTTTTAAAAACCATTTTCACTTTTATTTTATTCAGGTGTTATATTTAAATTATTTAATAGTGTAGCCTAACGTTTTTTTCTAANACAGGAAAGCAGGGAAAATGATATTTTTTTTTTAAAACCATTTTCACTTTTATTTTATTCAGGTGTTATATTTAAATTATTTAATAGTGTAGCCTAACGTTTTTTTCTAAATCCAGTTTAGTGACAGAGTGTTAAACATAATGTGGACATATTTCGTTATATTTGCACTTTGGTGCCAAGAACAAAGTTTATTGTTTACGTAGGTTCTAACACAATACAAATAGAACAATTTTACAAAATTATTTTTTTAATGAAAATTGCAAGTTTAATGTTTAAATTTGTCGCATAGTCTGTTCGTGGCTTCTTCACACTTTTTGAATCAGACCTTTGAAAAATGACCCCTTGTAGGAAGTGTTCAGTTATTTCCTAAATATGTCGCATCACAAACGTTTTATACTTCTGCTAACGTAAACGTGCATCATTGTAGTTAAATTTATTCTGTAAATTTAATCAGTAAATTATAATATTTAGTTTGTAATTGACATGGATAAAAACAGGTGGAAAACAGGTGTGTTGGTAATGACTAGTAAGAAATAGTTCCTATGCAAAATGTTATTACATAGAGTGCGCACGAATGCGGCGCATTGTCCCTTTGGTCTAATTATCTAAACTCGTTTAAGCTTTGTTTGCTTGAGGCGCATGAATAACCTGAAAGTAGAACTTTAGCAGGACTTGAGAAAAGTTGGAAGTAACCGTGAATGCACTATAGTCAAGTTTGTGCTTTCTTGCATATTTGTGCGCAATATTATAGTACCTACGATTTGGCATATAAATGACACTATTAGGTAGCCAACAATTTCACGGCCCAACGACGTTTGAATAACGTCGTTAGGCTCATGACAATGTAAGCTTCACATATGGCGGAAGGATATAAATTGGGAATTAAAGCAGATCCTAAGGCGGTCTCTCGAAAGTGCTGACGTTACCGCGAACAGCCTACACTCAAGGAATCCCTGTAACCCGCGACTTCCAGCAGCAGTGGTTGTTAAACTNCTGACGTTACCGCGAACAGCCTACACTCAAGGAATCCCTGTAACCCGCGACTTCCAGCAGCAGTGGTTGTTAAACTGAGGTCGGCGTACCACTGCCACTCCGTGTCTGTCATGAGCCTAGAGACGTGATGCTGGTGGAGTGCGGACACCCGCTGCGCTTATAAGGGCCACGGGTGAATTACGACGCTCATATAACCACACATCATTACTGTAACTTCCGTATCATCTCTTACATTTGCAGTTGAGTTCAGTTTATATTTGTACTTCGAACATATTAACTATATATTTCTACTGCAATATTTTTGAAACTAATTTATATAATGTAACTTAATCACAACAGTGATTCGTACTATCGTATAAGTTCTGTGACAAGTTGTTATTTACTTACTAAAGCTAATTGTAGGTGTAATGAAAGGACGTGAAATCTGACATTAAAAATATTCTGGATCTAATAAAATTATATTTTGTGCTACCAAATTAATTAGTGTGAAATGAAAGCTCCGGCCCCCGAGGTCTCCTTCGCTCTGTGATGGGCGTGGACAGAGTATCCCAGGAGATGAGATAAAAAAAACTCCTTCAAGATGGACCCCCACACCCCTGGTAAANATGGGCGTGGACAGAGTATCCCAGGAGATGAGATAAAAAAAACTCCTTCAAGATGGACCCCCACACCCCTGGTAAATAAAATATGCTTTCTACGCCCTTGAGCTAGGCCTTAGGTGGTCCAAGACACTTTATAAATAAACCATCAGTTTTCACTGATTCGAGATAAATATTTNCTTGAGCTAGGCCTTAGGTGGTCCAAGACACTTTATAAATAAACCATCAGTTTTCACTGATTCGAGATAAATATTTATCGTGCGGTTTGTTCGTTTCTGTTCGTGCCGTGTTGGTGAATTGCTCTGTTCTTCTGTGTGTGAAGGTATAAGAAAGTACAGCAATACATAAGCAGAGTTAACAAATGAGTATATCTTGTTACTTGAACGTAAGAAGTGCCGAGGTAGGTGGCCCATCCTAACGTAGACAGTTTACACCNCCACCATATCCTCCCCCCCCCCCATCACTCTCTCATACCACGCATTGTATGTTTGTGCGTACGGTTGGGTTCACGTGTACTTCTATTTCAATATTGATATACAATATACAGTTTCATGTAAGCCAAGGTTTTATATATTGTATCAAATAGTTTCCGATAGAATACTATTGTTTTTGGTTATGAAAAAACCTATAAACAAGATATATTAAAAAAATAATGAGGCAATCAGTTCACAATANGTTATGAAAAAACCTATAAACAAGATATATTAAAAAAATAATGAGGCAATCAGTTCACAATAAGCTATAAGTAAGGTCACCTGTTTCTCGCGGAAAGATTCCACGAGTAGTTGCACTCCAAAACAGGTCAGTTCGGAACCAGTGCCATGCGTCTTAAGTGTGTGCAAGGCAATCAAGGACGTTCATTGCCAGGGTAACTTTATTCTATTTGACCGAGCCGAGAATAAACGTTTTCTCACACAAACAAGCGGCNGGACGTTCATTGCCAGGGTAACTTTATTCTATTTGACCGAGCCGAGAATAAACGTTTTCTCACACAAACAAGCGGCCAATAGTGAAAGTAAATTTGCAATCATGCACGTAACAGGTTGAAGTCTAGCTTTTTTCTAAATCTTTTCGCGAGAAACAGGTTGCCCTATCTATAATTACATATTACAAAGTGAATTAGTGACCAACCAATGACTTATCAATCCAGGGGGAGAGGAACGTTTTTACTAGATGAAAAGTGTAGGGGAAACCTGACGCGTATATTTTGAGCTACAGCGCTTNTGAAAAGTGTAGGGGAAACCTGACGCGTATATTTTGAGCTACAGCGCTTTAAATAAGTAGTTTTTACCTGTATTGTATTGCTGTGAAATGGTGTTTCTAATGTAGGTGGCGTCTTGAAAGCACTCATCAGACCTCGTCGGAAGTGTGTGTTCCTTTCGTAAATCAGCACATTGGACGCATGTTCAAAAGTTTCTTGCGGAAACGTGTGTTTGAAACACTCTGCAATGGAGTCCGAGCGCCTGGTAGGCGGGAGCCTTAAGACGACGGGACCTGGTGACAATGGGTTCCGAACCACGTGTCACGCCGTGAGTTGTGCGGAAGCCGTCAGTGGCCAGGCCTCTTCGCCTCAGTGTCACAGTCACTGAGGCGAAGACAGCTTGGTGGCAGTTCTAGTGCGATGTCGTAACGAAGTAATGTCTGAAGTGTATAATACAACGGCAGCCAACGAAGGCTCGGAATTCTTCCGTGGACAATGCTCGATGGTTTGCCGTTTCATCGCGACATACGTGTCACGACCACTTCAACCGAGGCTGTAAGCTCGGCACGCCAACACAACTGATGAACCTTACTTCAATGGTGGGTAGCTGTGCTTACTTCTTGGGCGCGTGAATCTTGGTCCTATCTCTAAGACTTGTGATAGTCATGCCCTGAGCTTGCAAACCGTGTGTTTGTTTGAGCTTGTTTCGTGATTGTGAAGTAAATGTCAAATTTGACTGATTGCGTAATGACTACACCTACAAATAATTTATTAGCAGCATAATGTAGGAAAGTTTTTTATTTGAATTGTGTATTAATATAGTGTGTCGTGCACCTGAGTTGTCGGCTACGTAGTGAGTGTCAAGTGTCATTGTGTTGCAGGGACGTGAGCCACAACGAGCTGGAGGTCGTGGGCAGGAAGACGTTCAGAGGCGCCGTAGCACTCAAGAACTTGTGAGTACACAACCTGGCCTGACTCTAAAGTAATATTACTTAGTTGTATGTGGAAGTTCTGCACGTACCGTGTAGTGAGGCGGCCAGTTTGACTGGCAGCCAACTGGGGCGAACTAATACCAACGTCTATAGATGTTTGATTGCCGTAACTTCAATGGTCACTTATATGAAGGAATATTAAGTTGTAGCGTCAACTAAATGTGCAACGTTAAGTACTTGGTAGTCTCACTGCCGTAAACTCCGGAGCGATAAGGACTACACTGCTAAGCGAATCAACTGCGTTATCGCCATTAAGCGAAAAGCTCTTATAGTAGAATGTAGTGTGCACCTATTGGACGTTAAGCGGTTACCCTATACATTTTTTGGTGGAAAATCTGTAGGAAGTTCCAATGCATTATCCCCGAGAATTGTTGTATGTACCTGATACCTGACGCGTATATTTTCAGACACGGTATTTTGAAAACGTAGTTTTTAGCTACGTTAAAGTGGTTTAAAGGGATGTTTTTAATTTGCGTGACTTTTTGAAAGCACTTAACATGANAAGTGGTTTAAAGGGATGTTTTTAATGTGCGTGACTTCTTGAAAGCACTTAACATGACTCGTGTGTAGTGTGTGATTTTCGTAGATCACCACACATTGGACTCGCTTTTGATAGTTTCGTGGAAAAGCGTGTATGCCACACACGCAGTTCAAGCACCAAGCGGGCCATACTCTACGGAGTATTGTAGTCTTCTTGTTGTTGTCTTAATTCCAGGCAGTACTCTCCAGGCGTTATTCAATCACCGTTACGAAAATTCATCCATTCACTGTCCTCCCACCTCACTCAGAAAATATTATTTATGTGCACGTGGCATCTTCTCTCTTGTTGTGCAATTATGGAAACAAATAAACGAGCCGAAATATGTCTATGCTGAAATGGACATTCTAATTAACTTTCTTGTAGTGAAAGCATTTGTTTTTNCAAGAACTTGTGAGTACACAACCTGGCCTGACTCTAAAGTAATATTACTTAGTTGTATGTGGAAGTTCTGCACGTGCCGTGTAGTGAGGCGGCCAGTTTGACTGGCAGCCAACTGGGGCAAACTAATACCAACGTCTATAGATGTTTGATTGCCGTAACTTCAATGGTCACTTATATGAAGGAATATTAAGTTGTAGAATCAACTAAATGTGCAACGTTAAGTACTTGGTAGTCTCACTGCCGTGATATCTGGTGCCGTTTTCCGCGTTTCAGGCCGAGAAACTCCGGAGCGATAAGGACTACACTGCTAAGCGAATCAACTGCGTTATCGCCATTAAGCGAAAAGCTCTTATAGTAGAATGTAGTGTGCACCTATTGGACGTTAAGCGGTTACCCTATAAATTTTTTGGTGGAAAATCTGTAGGAAGTTCCAATGCATTATCCTCGAGAATTGTTGTATGTGCCTGATACCTGACGCGTATATTTTCAGACACGGCATTTTGAAAACGTAGTTTTTAGCTACGTTAAAGTGGTTTGAAGTGATGTTTTTAATGTGCGTGACTTCTTGAAAGCACTTAACATCACTCGTGTGTAGTGTGTGATTTTCGTAGATCACCACACATTGGACTCGCTTTTGATAGTTTCGTGGAAAAGCGTGTATGCCACACACGCAGTTCGAGCACCAAGCGGGCCATACTCTACGGAGTATTGGAGTCTTCTTGTTGTTGTCTTAATTCCAGGCAGTACTCTCCAGGCGTTATTCAATCACCGTTACGAAAATTCATCCATTCACTGTCCTCCCACCTCACTCAGAAAATATTATTTATGTGCACGTGGCATCTTCTCTCTTGTTCTGCAATTATGGAAACAGTAATAAACGAGCCGAAATATGTCTATGCTGAAATGGACATTCTAATTAACTTTCTTGTAGTGAAAGCATTTGTTTTTATAACTGAATAATAGTGCCTTAATAAACTACTCTATGTTTGCTTAAGCTTAAACTTAATTAACGAAAATTATTTTTATATTGTACAGAATCTATTGTGTCTGTTTATGCCACCGCTTCCTTTAAAACGTTACAGCTAACAAAAAAGTTCGAACCTATCTTTATATAGTAATTTATTTCACGCAAAAGAAAACATTCGTACTTTAATTTTCATTTTAATTGGTTATTTTTCATTACGTAATTTTTTGCTGTTGTGATGCCATTATGTTTATTCAAAAAACACATTAAAATACAAAAAAATGTCAAAAATTCGTTAACATCCGTACATTTAATGAATGTAATCAAGTTGACGTTAACGTAATGCAATGCACATTTTTAATGTTTCGAAATTAATATAAAGCCTCCATCAAGAGAATTCTACGCCTTATAATGTTGCAATAAGAGTCAAAGTGAAGGTATTTGCATACACAATAATATTTTCCGTTCTTCTACAAAATTTTAGTAACATGTTTCTAAAAGTTATTTATTAAGGCCACCATTTTTATTGTAATTTTACAACAATTTACATTTACATGTGGTATCTTGCAAACTTTAATTTTTTTTCTTTTGCAGTATAAGTGTTAATCGATAAAATAGGCGTAAATATGTACGTTAGTTGCAAAGAAGATCCTTGCAGATGTGAAGTTTAGGTGACCCAAACCCCTGAGACTTTCGTCATGTGTCACGAGTCATCCTCGGGATAAGGGACTTCGTCAGTGGCGAGATTGTCCTGTCACATGTTCACTGTTAATTGCGTTTCTTTGAAANATCCTCGGGATAAGGGACTTCGTCAGTGGCGAGATTGTCCTGTCACATGTTCACTGTTAATTGCGTTTCTTTGAAAACCTGTTTATGATTATCTTTTCTGAACATTGTTACGCTTCAGCCACATACAATCAACCTTCATCACCGCCCGCGCAAGATATTAATGAGTTCGTTGTGCTTTTGAGTTGAGAGATTTGGGTGGCTCTTAACAACGAGGTCTTGAGAGCCGAAGAGGGTGAAATGAGGTGAGAATGGAGCAGCGCTGGAATGCGTGGGGGGGGGGTGAGGAGATCCGAGAAAGCCCGACGACCAGCGGCATCGTCCGGCACGATTCTCACTCGCGAAAGTCCGGGAGTTACCCGGCCAGAGATTGCATCCGTTTGGCCTTGGTGGGAGGCGAGTAGTCTGACTACTCAGCCACCGCGGCCCCTTGTAAGGTTATTTTGAAGGTATATAAGTTAGTAAAATGCCAATCATTACACTTACATAAGAGAGCTAATATAAGTAATTTTAGTTTATATCTACACATTTTTAATAGTTTGTTAATAGTCAGTCAATTAATAATAGTTTGTTTATTAGGGTAATAGCTATGTCATTAGTTGTAATATTATGTTTTTCTATAAAAAAANGTCAATTAATAATAGTTTGTTTATTAGGGTAATAGCTATGTCATTAGTTGTAATATTATGTTTTTCTATAAAAAAATGTGATTATGGTAAGAGTGAATATAATTGCTAATATTCTTTTGATTGGAAAGGGGAATATTATATTCGGTNAAAAAATGTGATTATGGTAAGAGTGAATATAATTGCTAATATTCTTTTGATTGGAAAGGGGAATATTATATTCGGTATAATTTTTGTAATATAATTGTACACTACTAATTATTCCTCCAACATGTATTAAGAATGTACCGTACGAAAATCAAAATGATTTAAAATTTTTTTTAGTTATATAAAAGTTGTTTTTAGAATAATGATTATGCATATAGATGATAGTATTTTATTAATAAAAATATTTTGTGNAGTTATATAAAAGTTGTTTTTAGAATAATGATTATGCATATAGATGATAGTATTTTATTAATAAAAATATTTTGTGTAGGCATATATAGGATGATATTATTTTAATGCAAAGGGTAGTTTAAAGTTAAGAAAATAGTTCGATAATTATTGATAGTGGGCTTCTCTTAAGACATGGGGCTATTTTTCTTATATAACTNAAAGTTAAGAAAATAGTTCGATAATTATTGATAGTGGGCTTCTCTTAAGACATGGGGCTATTTTTCTTATATAACTACCAACTGTGCTGACAGTTCCAAGGAAAACTTTTAACTATGCTATTTTTAACATTCTGTCCGGCATTTTGTAAGATATTGTCCAGGTACATTTACTTTTTATTATCTAAATATTTGAGAAACTATCGAAACGCAAAAGTTGACCATATAATTGTTTTTTGCAGGCTGCATGAATTAAGTTATTTTTAAGGAATATGTAACTTATTTTCATAATAACCGCTTGTTGCAATTTGTATAACAATTGTACCGAATTGAACGTAGCTTGGTCTGTTAGCACATATCAATCTGAAAGAAGTCTCCTGAAATTTAAGCCTGAATGTCATAATTCAGTAACTTCTCAATCAAATCCAACAGCATTTTATATGCAAACAGTACTACGGAAAGTCACCTAAAATTTTACAAAGCAGTGTTTTTTTTTCGGAGCGGCGTTATTATACTTGAAGTTGTTATATATTATATGGCATGTGATGAAGTGCCTATTCCATTAATACCATTCCCTAAGAAACAGCTTCAGTCGTCTGCCATTTCATAAGATTATGCTCTCAAAAAAATATTGTTACAGACTTTAAAACCTAAAGAAATTTTAACCAATTACCATGGAAATATAATGGAAAATTCCTTCTCATTGACATTGTTTCAAAACCACAGTTCTACCACCTAAGCTTTTAAATATCTCATTGGTATTTATTATGCAATGAAATTAGTCTAAATAATTATAAAATTAACTTGGTTTTTGTCTGCTCTTTTTTGTGAGAAAGTAAATTAATTGTGTGCNAATTAGTCTAAATAATTATAAAATTAACTTGGTTTTTGTCTGCTCTTTTTTGTGAGAAAGTAAATTAATTGTGTGCGCAAATTCGCATAAATAATACAAAGTACTTCTCCTTTTACCTGGCAGTCACCAAAGTATATCAGTTACATTTTTTCTAAGCCCCACGAATTTGTCATATAAAATGCAGATTTAGACTAAAATATAGGACAATTATTTTTGAAGTGCGTGTTAGGATGACACAACTGAAATGCGTCATTTGAGGGTGAAATATTGTTCTTCTTTATAAATAACACAGATTTCTTTTAATTTTAATACATTTCGCAACAAACAGTGTGTTATGGCCGCTTTTATTTACACATTATTTCAATATTTATTTTTTTATTTTCGTAACAATTAAGAAACTTGAGCATGCATTAATACTTGCTTCAAATATACCAAGAAATAAGCCGATAGTGCATTTTTTTATGACATAGGTTGCAATGTTAATTAGCAAAATAGTAATTCGTACTGACCTCCACCGTGGCAACTAAAGTGNAATTAGTCTAAATAATTATAAAATTAACTTGGTTTTTGTCTGCTCTTTTTTGTGAGAAAGTAAATTAATTGTGTGTGCAAATTCGCATAAATAACACAAAGTACTTCTCCTTTTACCTGGCAGTCACCAAAGTATGTCAGTTACATTTTTTCTAAGCGACACGAATTTGTCATATAAAATGCAGATTTAGACTAAAATATAGGACAATTATTTTTGAAGTGCGTGTTAGGATGACACAACTGAAATGCGTCATTTGAGGGTGAAATATTGTTCTTCTTTATAAATAACACAGATTTCTTTTAATTTTAATACATTTCGCAACAAACAGTGTGTTATGGCCGCTTTTATTTACACATTATTTCAATATTAATTTTTTTATTTTCGTAACAATTAAGAAACTTGGGCATGCATTAATACTTGCTTCAAATATACCAAGGAATAAGCCGATAGTGCATTTTTTATGACATAGGTTGCAATGTTAATTAGCAAAATAGTAATTCGTACTGACCTCCACCGTGGCAACTAAAGTGAACAGCAATCACAGGTAAGATAATTAATTCTCACCTAGGACTGACACATCCGCAGGCCAACCGCCGTCGGCAGGGCGAGACCCTAGGCGTCAACCCATGCTTACCTGGATGTATTTTTTTAAATTACATTTTTTTTAAGCAAAAGCAATTGAAAGGAACGTATGTTTAGTCAAATAATTCCTGGGTTCCTCACAATATCTTTGTATGCAATAGCTCACTAAATGATTACAACCGGGTATAACAATTAAATAAACAATAAAAAAATTAGGAAAAGTTTCGGTTGAGTTAAATTTATTTTAATTTCCCTTAAAAAATAACACTCTCAACTCAGTACACATAGGTATAATCTCTTTCGGGAAATATAGTGATGTGAAAACAATCAAATATCTTTGAATACAATACTCTTAAATTGTATTTTTTTTAATGATTATTTTTTAATGTAATTCGAATTTAAAGAGTACTTTCGTAATCAGTTGGTTATTATAATGGGGTCCCTTTCAAATTTTTTTTTAACAACCTTTAAAAGTGCGAACGTGGCAGCATGCACGTGCATAGTTATTAAGCCTAAGCCATACCTGATTGCCGAGTTTCACCGGTGAACCTGGCGGAAACGCCGAGCCAAACTCGTTAACGCGGAGTGTGGCCTCGGGAGAAGAGGTACACCCAACCAGAATTCCATTTTCAGAAGTCCATAAGCCAGCAACCCGACGTCCATCAACTCGAGAACCGCATTCACCTCGAGTCGTGGACAGCTCTTAAAGCGTTAAATAAATATTACGTAAATACGCGAATTAGGTTATACTCTCAAACATAAACAATTACGCGATCCTTAGTATTTACTCTCCGAAGGCGGTGATTACCAATTTCAAACCTTTAGATCGTAGAAAAACTCAAAATGCCAAACAGCAGTGAATTTGAGATGTTACATGGCTGAGAAAATGTCTGACAAGGACGGAAAAGACGGAATCATCAAATTACGAAAATCGCCTTATCGAAACATTCATAAACACCAAAGATAACCTTGTATGTGCTCTCCACTTATAACATTGCAGAGATCGACAGGACGATCGTCGTGTAGCGCAAACAACATGAGATACCACAAATAATTTTAAAAGCAATATTATTAGTTAATAAAGAATATATTTGTTGTAGATGAAGTAACTGGACTTACAATGTTATCGTTATGATTAATTATAACAAAGTGCGCAAAAGAATGGGCCAACTGAAAAGTCATTCTTCATATCTACAACATTACTATCAAAAGACAATAATTTTTACAACCTACAGAATATNTGCAAAAGAATGTGCCAACTGAAAAGTCATTCTTCATATCTACAACATTACTATCAAAAGACAATAATTTTTACAACCTACAGAATATTNGCCAACTGAAAAGTCATTCTTCATATCTACAACATTACTATCAAAAGACAATAATTTTTACAACCTACAGAATATTCTGTCACATATTTTACTTAAAAGAAACCTGTCCCTTAATTTTATTTTTCATTATGACATATTTGAACTATTTAATAGTGACTGCCATATTGTAGAGACCAAATATATTTAAATCACTTCAAACTTTGTCTGACAGATAGCAGTGGAAACTATGAAAGAAAAGCTGTGCTTTAAAAGGAAAGAATAAAATTTACCAAACAACATTATTCTTAAGAAACAACGTGTGCCAACAAATAAACACGGCACAGTACGATACCGACGTTAGGTTTTTAAGGCCAACAACTTTTACTCTCCTAGCTAAAACTTTGGGGTTCATATTAGCAGTAAATTTGTGTTCCGGTTTCTTATAACACTAGTATATAAAAAATGTCAGCAGAAAAAAACGTTCATACATGTATGAAATAAAAACATGATTTGTAGGCTGCTACATTGAACCCACTGCGTGGCTGGGGACTCATTTTAACTAACGCTTTTAATTTCAACGAGAATTTCGAGCCCAAGCTAAAGAAACTTTGCTTGATGCAGAGTCTGTTTTGTCTACTTTCCAGGGAACTTTTGTATATAACGCGAAACTCGTATAAATGTCGCCCATAAAATGTGGTTAGTGGGCTTAGCGTCATGGAACGTTGTGATGAAAATACAGCGCCTTAATTTTTTTTCATTGTTATTAGCGGCGGTAATTACAAGAGGCCGCCTCTGCCTAAAAACACCCCTCTTTCCCCTCCCCCGGTCCATATCCCCAGACTGTGCCCTCCTGCGAGGTCGGTATAGTCACCTCGCTACACTCGTCACCACGTTGAATAACGCGGCCATGTTCCCGTCTCTTTGGTCACTAGTACCATGAACAAACATTGCGGCTGTATGTTTGTTTACACAGATGCAGATATGCATGAGAGCGACAACAGTTTAAGTTGTCGTTGTAGGAAAGTAAATTTGATGCCGGTAGAATAGAAGTCCCCCAGCACCTCTTGTTAAAACTCTTGGTTGATGTGTAATGTTTTCAATTTTCGCTGTTATTTGCATTTTATACNTCCCCCAGCACCTCTTGTTAAAACTCTTGGTTGATGTGTAATGTTTTCAATTTTCGCTGTTATTTGCATTTTATATAGTGATTCATTATTTTTTCTTCAGAAAAATTTGTAATAAACAACTTTCATTTTTTGTAGCTATTATATTAATAGTGGCTGTGCTGATGTTATTTCTCAGGCAGATTTGCGTAATAGACAGGAGAGGTATAACAAACTCACATTCATGGTGGTAGCACAAAATGAAACACGTAATTGTGCAAAAAAAATTTAATAATTAAAATATTTAGTACCAGTATAGAGTAATTATTTATATTGGTTGGTCTTTAATAAACAAAATATGTACACTGTTTTATGATCCACAAAATCAAATTTTTCATATAATTTTCGAAGAAAATTAAATTAACTTGATAAAATTGTTTAAAAATGGCCTTTAAATTACAATTTTGCTGTATTCATCTTACGAATGTTGAAATTCAATATATTTCTGTTCCAAAGTTTGTTACACTGCATTCTCTGAAAATTTTCAAATAATTTCGGTGGTACTTAGCGAAGTTAAGACATGAATGAACTCTTTTCCAGGGTATAGTGTAGGCATAATTGATGTTTCATACAATACGACATGTTAAACAGTCAGTTCCTAAAGACGTTAAAGTTCCCGAAGACGAAACAGCCTGTCACACAAACACATAGCTCCTTACCAGGATGCTGGGAGGAATGGAGTTAACATTTATTCCTAGCTCAAATACCAAAAATGACTGCTTCTTATATGTATGTTTTTTTTGCAAATACACATGCGTGATGCAAATTCCACTGGAAGTAAGAAATCCTTCAATCATTACAACTCAGTTTTGTTTGATGTTACTAGGTGGAACAACACACCTGCCGTGTGCTCTAGTTGTCTGTCGGAGAAACTTGTGTCGGCGAGCGTTTGAAGATCCGAGCAGCACTCGACCGCAACACTTGCTCACACGCCACGCGACGAGTTTATGTACGCAATAAATCGTGCCACTAAGAGTTCTTAATTTAATGAAATTTAAAATAAATAACATTAAAGTATGTCTTACTTGCTCAAATTTATTACAGGCATAAATTAAATGAATATGTACGGAGTATTGGACAATCGTTCGAACTTGAAAGTCGAACATCCGAAACAAAAATCAAAACCTAACAGTAAATAACATATATAAATCACCAGTAAAATAGTAAAATTAAAATATGTGATTATTAATTTTTCACAAACTTCTTTTAAAGCCACAACAGCTCTGACTTTCACGTAAACTAGCTGACGTGCAACCCAACCTACACAAAATATAAAACACAATTTAAGATATAAACAAACGAAATAGTCACATGAAACATAAACATACGCCTACTATAGCTTCCAAATGCTGTAGTGCTTTTTCCATTGTTTGTATAGAGATAACATAACAAAAGCAAGGTGGGTGACGTCATAAAATAAACAACCATTGTTATCCGTTCGCACTATAACTGAAAAGTCTACATTATTTCTATTGGCGTCTGCTCTACAACGACCCATCGAAACTTACGAAGAATATCACTTACGCACAATTTTATTGCATGTGGCAATATTACTACGTAAAATTTTCATTAGCAACTGTTAAAATATAGTTATGAAACAGAAAATTTTTTGTTCTGATTCTGAAGATTATTCTCCACTTCCAGTTAGAAATTTATTTGTAATAATGCAAAATATATAAAATTTTTGTGCGTTATCCCAAATATGGTTCCCATGCAGATTTGCTTGGTGTCAACGTTTCAGGGATTTATAAAAAATTATAAAACTATTCTTTTGGCATAATTACTTTTTGGACGACAAACTATCTTCAGTTATTTTCACCAATCTTAGTCACACTCGCTACTAAATATAACTAAAGAAGTAATTGAAGATACCCGCAGTGCAGCTTGCCTATCACAATGCTATGTAAGCAAGCGGTTCTCAAGTGTTATTCAATGAGTTTCTGTAAACAAAATAAAGAACTAACAAGAAAAGAATTTCTTTAACGTATCGCTGTAAAAAGGTAGGTCGTAATTATGACCAATGAACAAGTGAAATACGTGTCAAGTCATATTGAAATATGAACGAGTGTATCACATAAAACAATCACATATTTCGTCCGCCACCAATGTTAGAAATATCAGCGAGATGTATCTTAACGGTGGAATTTTCAAAGCCTATAAAAAGTACCGGAATGGAAAATTTACCGCATATAGACCTTCATACTTTCCACTGTATGTGAAATACACTTTTTTTTTTTTTTTTTT
>NQII01001404.1:146118-162836 GCA_002778355.1 Clitarchus hookeri
ATAAGGTGCAGTGGGCAGCCAGATAGATTGGTTTGATTTGTTTAGACTATAACAAGAATGATAACAACGCACGCGCCGTTTCCGTTGCTTCATCACAGAGAGGATGACGTCACTAGTTCCGTGGCTACTGACTTCTGCGAGGCGCTTTTAACGGGCAGAAAGAGAGAACAAAGGGGGTAGGGAAAGTATTATTCACAAGTTTTCAATGAATCGTGAGCTAAATAAATCGCCGTGATGCACCGCAAGCTGATGTGTTCACGGAATAACGCGCCTTGTCTCGCGTAACTAAGCTGATAATAACTTTTCTCGCAGCTTTATTCCTTCGTGCCGACACTGACTGTTCCTAACACTGTATCACAATAAAACGGTTCTCAATTCAGCACTGGGGCCGCGGAGTTGCTGTGGCTAGAGCGCTCGCCTCCCACCAAGGCGAACCTGTTTTCATTCCCAGCGAGGTCGCTCCCGGATTTTCGCACTNCTAATTACGAGGTGTTTATGTTTCTTAACGTTTTATATAAGGTGCAGTGGGCAGCCAGATAGATTGGTTTGATTTGTTTAGACTATAACAAGAATGATAACAACGCACGCGCCATTTCTGTTGCTTCATCACAGAGAGGATGACGTCACTAGTTCCGTGGCTACTGACTTCTGCGAGGCGCTTTTAACGGGCAGAAAGAGAGAACAAAGGGGGTAGGGAAAGTATTATTCACAAGTTTTCAATGAATCGTGAGCTAAATAAATCGCCGTGATGCACCGCAAGCTGATGCGTTCACGGAATAACGCGCCTTGTCTCGCGTAACTAAGCTGATAATAACTTTTCTCGCAGCTTTATTCCTTCGTGCCGACACTGACTGTTCCTAACACTGTATCACAATCAAACGGTTCTCAATTCAGCACTGGGGCCGCGGAGTTGCTGTGGCTAGAGCGCTCGCCTCCCACCAAGGCGAACCTGTTTTCATTCCCAGCGAGGTCGCTCCCGGATTTTCGCACTTAGGAGCCGTGCCGGACGATACTGCCGGTCAGCTGGTTTTCTCGGGGATATCCCGTTTCCGCCCTTACAATCCGGCGCTGCTCCATACTCTCCTCGCTTCACCCTCGCTGATTATCCTGACCCTGTTGTTAAGATCCGTCGAAACCTCTCCGTTCCATTCAGAGCAGCACTGTCGTATAGGCTACTTATATTCAGGAATAAAATGTGTTCTTGCTCAAGTCTCCTTTGCCAGGGCCTTATTTACATAATTAGTACTCGGAGAAATGTGTTTATAGAAATTCGCGATTGAAGTTCAAGAGAAAGACATATAACTTTTTAAAAGCTCGCAAACTTTTTTTTTTTTTTTTTTTTTTTTTTTTTTACAATGTTGACGGAAAGTTCCATTTAAAATTCTTCTTTAAATTTTGAAATTTATTAAAAGTAGAAAATACAACGCTGCCTAACGTGAACCAAATACAACTATCATCAGTTCGGATGTTAAAATTCTTTAATTTATATGCAGCTTTATTGATAAGATAAAATAATTTAGAATGGCATGTAATCAGTTCACATAGAAATTTTTAATCTGTTTATTTAAACGTAATTCATCTTACACGAGCCTTCCCTCTCCTTCGTTATTTGAATGAAGTTGATCAAGTAAAGCCGTGTGATGCAGATTATTTTGGTGCATTGCAAAAATCTGTTTGAAGAAGTAAACGACTAAATTTTTGGTTGAATGTGATCTATCTTAGAAGGTTCATATTTGAATGAATATTTTTACACGTGGGGATTACATATTAGTTTTCATCACCCAGTCCTTTTCTATTTTCTTATTTCTTAATCTCCCACTTTCCGATCATGTATCTCCTCTTTTCTTAAAGGAATTTACGTTATATACGGCATGCGTTACGTAACTACGGCGATAAGTCGTAAAAACGAACGCGAAACCAACTTTATTTACAATAAACCGGTCTTTGTGATATTGATTTCAATATTCCCTTTTGTATTTTATTTTTAAATACATCTGTCAAGTCAAAATGTTTGAAACATATCGCTAAGTTTCTTTCAGGGGTCCATTCTTCCGTAGGATTCCACGAATAAAATCTTAATCCAGATAGCAGGGTATCTTTTTCATCTGGACTAGTTAAATAGCTACTTTCCCACCTCGGAATTATGTGAGTATTTTACATTTTCACAACAACGCATACACAATTCAGTCTACATAAATTCATAAAAGGGCGCAAAAATTTCGGCACGTTCGCTTCATGAAATTTACCCCCACGTTCTAAAATTTATCACAATTTTAGAGTGTAAATTTCCAAATGGATTATACATTGCTGAAATTTCCTTGAATTCAGGGTGAACACGTTATAGATCTACCAATTGTGTGTCGAAAATTTCAGACAAAGCAATAGTTTTCATTTTATTTTATTCTAATGTTAGGATTTTTTCTGATCATTTACAATCACCGGTGAAATATAAACTACACATAAGTCTTCGATTTTTGTCATGTATCGAAACACTTTTAGAACGCTTGAAATGGCAGTCGTTTACAAAAATAATTGTATGTCTGCGCCACAACAACTTAGTAATTCCCGGTATGTTTGAAAACATTTTTTTAGAAAAGCTTGACTACTGATATTGTTAGTGAGACTTAAGACACATCCCTTCAGAATAACAAGTTTCACACATGTATAACGTTTTGGACATATACACAAATATCACACTGTTTCAGATATTCATATATTCTTGGCAATCCTTATGGAAATGTACAGTTAATATACGAAAATGCTACACTGTACATTTTTTTTGTACTTTTACAACAAAAATCTTTGGAAACCCCGTTGCCAAGAAAATAATTTGTAGAACTGCAAACAGTTTCTTGTAAAATTTGGAAAACATTTTTGTAATATTGCAAATGATAGGCTTGCATTACAACTTAGTGGACATAAAATAATTTTTTCTTCTAGAAAACAAATGTGGTGAATTAATAACAGAGAATAGGGAAACATTATTTCTAAACATAATTCACGAAAACAAAGTACACCTTTCAGCACAGGGAGTAGAACTCGCGTCCCTTGTGTTGTTATCGCACACCCTTAAACACAGGCCCACTTCATCTACAAGCTTTACTGGTACTAAACATATCAGTAAATACCTAAAAAATATTTGTGAAGTTATTCGGTTAAGAAGAACGTATTAATTTCATTTCAAGTGTTCTGTGTAGATATATAACAGTAACAACTAACGAGTAATAGCGTCACGTGTTTTTGACATTTTCGTCGTTTTATTATTGTTATTTGAATTGTTTTAAGTGTTTTACGTTATTCAAACTTGCAATGCATTTCTTTTAGCACGCAAGTACACTTTACATCGCCCATAATTTTTGCACAAACGGCTATATACAGTTTGACGTTGCTGAGTGTCCGCCATCTTGCTTGAGCTCGTGAATACGAATCAGTAAAGTACAAACATTTGTTGAAGTCTGTAGTTTTACAAGAGACATTTTTGTACTTTTAGAAACTTTAGTAAAATTACGAATAATTTCTCAGTAAAAACTGCACATTTCTTACAGTGCATCCGTAATGTCAAAACGGAACTAAGCTCCTTGCATACTAAACACGGAACCTCTCTATATTTCCAACAACTTCCTGTTTACGGGGCCAACCACGCCGAGTATACACGAAGTTTGCTTCGTCGCTGTCGTAAGAAAACTATCGTTTCTTCTGTATTTCGGATGTTCGCAGTATTTAAACCAACTATGTATGTCTCGAACACCATAATTATCCCGAGCCATTCGCAACAGCAGGCAACAATTCAAATACTCGGACAGTACTAGAAACTGACAAGGGTCATACTTCTATACATATTAATGCTACGTTGACACCAACTGGCAACAGAGTGGTAAGCGACGCGGCCTAACATACTTTTGACTCGAATTCAAATCCTAATTAATAACGATTTCTTTTTATTTCGAATTTTTTTTACAATGCACTGGTTAACTAACACCCGCGTAACAAAATTTACACTTTTTTTCTGTAGTCTTCCTTTATAAGCTGGAAATACACAGAAACCTAGAAGAAAATTTACGGAGGGNAGAGTGGTAAGCGACGCGGCCTAACATACTTTTGACTCGAATTCAAATCCTAATTAATAACGATTTCTTTTTATTTTGAATTTTTTTTCCAATGCACTGGTTAACCCGCATAACAAAATTTACACTTTTTTTATGTAGTCTTCCTTTATAAGCTGGAAATACACAGACACCTAGAAGAAAATTTACGGAGCGGTTCTGTAAATTAGTGGAAAGTTTTGTTAAGTTAACGGAAAGTCAGTTATTTAGACAAGCACAGAGGTTTTTATAATTTACGCAGAATTCTGAATGGAGTATTTACCAGGACTTCTCCGTAATTTCACGGTAATTTTTCTGACAGTGTATTGTTGATGATGTGAAATTGTCGAGTAGGAGTCAGCGACCTTACTACGCAGACGGCTGCAGAGTTGCTCGTGTGTGTCCTTCCCTCGGAGTTAGTGAAGTCGCGTACTCTGGGACGTTACTCCACACACGTCTGCCGTACTCCCCGAGGAACACCTGGGCAGGCGTACTCTCCCGGCGAGGCCCGGGTTGTGTTCACGCTCGACCGCTCCTCGTGTATCCAATATTGCCAGCAGCTCTAGCCGCTGCAGCTCGAGGTACGGGCCACTCGCCTCTGGGACTAGACGCTCCTCCAGATTGCTTCTCCTCCGTCCAAGCCGAGGGATTACGCCTTCACTGGATGCACGCTCCTCTCTTCTAGACGGAAATGAAAAAAAAAATGCTTCCAAAATCTAAGATGTTTGCCCCAGAAAAAAAAACATCTACAAGCACAGGACCCTTTTTTTTTAATATACATATTTTAAAACGTATCTCTACTTAAACAAATTTGGGGCCCGTAAATGTTTTCGTGTAGACTCTTAGTTCTTGAATTATAATTTGAACTCTTCTGAATTAACATTGAGAGTTCCGTGTTGCTAGACACAATACGTCCTGGCCAGATCTCGGGTTGTATACATTTTTTAAATGAAGTTAGGTGCAAATGCAGTTTAATCTAAATTTTATTTCATCCCTGTGTAGAAGTCACACATCGAAGGATAAAAATATTTCTCTAGTTAGGTATCTGTTAGCATAGTAAAATATTATGAAGCTGGACTGTATACAGATATTGCCTCAGATTTATATTTGAAAATGACCAGATAATGTTTAACGAAATAATACCGCTATAAATATTACTAAACAATGAGTTTTCAAATATATCTTAGAAGTCATAGGCATGCTGATTTGAAATAAGACGTGCATATAACAGTCAGTTATACAGCGTGTTTCACATTAAATAAACAGGCAAAATATATGCGTAAGCTTGTCACCTAGCATTGTTATTAAGGGCGCTATTAACCTTTGGGAATAGGAAATAAACAAGCATTTCGATGAAAATATCAGAAACTATTGGATATGAAAGAAAACAAGAAAATCGTCACCCTCAGGGAAGGTTATTATGAACAACACACCCAGCCAGAAACGAAACAGTTTTTGCCACACTCGCTTTACTGTTAATGTAGCCCAGAATGTTTACTAAAATTACAAGAGTGATTATTGACCACCATGTCCAAATGTACAAAATATCACGTTGTTGTAACACTCTACCGCACTCCGTATGCGAGAAAACAGCCCTCGCAGTTAAGGGTGGTAGACACTCTGACTGGCTTGTCTGATGAACGTGTCAGGCACTATAAGCCATCTGGTGGCACATTTTTCAATTAACTGTATAGTTTATGCCTTTAGTGGTTGTAAGATGCAGGTTAGCACACACTGTTGAAGTGTTCGAGAGTTTGTTGGGGAGGAAAAGGTGACAGCCATTATCGTATCCATTATTTCAATAAAGATTGGTTGTAAATCCAGAGTTACAAATTGTGTTCCTTCCAGTTTCTCAAAACCAACAATGTAACATCTTAGCGATCAGAGCATCTAACCTTCTCCTCCTACTCGACAGCTCATACGGAGAACTTGGAAAATTCGTATGCTAATTTGAGATCGCGTTAGACTTGAAACACTTTTTTAATTTGAAATTTTCTTCAACTTGATAACATTTTATTAGACACTCCACTGAGGAATAACGGACTATCATGTCGTGGTTTTCACAGATGAATAATACTGCTGGAGATATTAAGGTGAAAACTATTCAAGAGTTATATTTTTGTATAGATTTTGAAAATATTTTAAAGTTTCGTGATATCAATAACAACTTGATAAAAATACCAAATATCTTAAAAAAATAATTCTCATATTTTTTTAAAGTTAAAATCTTAGTTCGCAAAAATTTTTTAAGTTGCTATTTTAGCACGAAGTTTGGTTTCTCAGCTGAACTGTTTGTTGGAGTCAGAGAAATGGCTCGTTGCTACTATTTTTAAATCCGGCACTCGATTTACCTGCGTTGGGTTTTACTTCTGAATACAAATTTTACCTAAATAGTGGTTAGACTATTCGCCTCCTACCAAGGCGAACCGGGTTTGATTCCCGGCGAGGTCACCCCCGGATTTTTGCATGTGGGTGGGTTTCATTGTGTTCTCCCGTTTTCCCCGCCCTTGCATTCCGACGCTGCTCCATACTCACCTCGCTTCGTCCTCATCGGCTCTGAATGTTAATAGCCGCCCAAATATCTTCATTCACTCAGTCACTACAAGAAAATGTTATTTATGATGTTCTGATGACACGTACAATTATTTTGAGCTGTAGACTATCGTATTAAATATATTTGACTATGTGGTTTGTATGAAAAACGATGTAAATATAAAAATTATGTAGTTTCTTTCGTGCGTTTTTGAAGAGCAATTCTCGGGAGTTGTCATACTTTATTCAGGCCATTATTTTATTCACAATTAAATAATGTGTAATATGCTAAAAATTTAGAAAATACTTTTAGACTCCTGCACTTATAAAGTTTATCTCGATCTCCCTTTGGAACTACAAGTTGTACAAACCTAATCATTTTGTACGTGTGTGTTTCAGGCAGTTGGATAACAACCAGCTGACGTGCATAGACGAGATGGCGATCAGAGGCCTACATGACCTGGAAGTTCTGTAAGTAACTCTAAGATACTAATAAGCTGTTAAAAACTAACGTATCTCAGTGTTTGATGACGAAGACAACCAGAGTTTCAATTCTGAAGATTTTTGTGATAGGCTTGAAAAGTTATTTCAAAATTTGACTGGCCATTGCATTTTGTTTATCATGATTCCGCACAAACAAATGGAAGTTGATATATTCAGTCGATTCTGTAAAAAGGTTTGGGGTGTTTTATGTGGTGCAGTATTGGCCAATTGCTCGTGCTATGTCTTTATATTAGATTTTCGCCTATAGTCTGTGTGCTGTTTTTTGAAAAAACACCCGATGTTTGACGTCTTTCGTTCTTTTCCTAAGTACGTTAAGTGTCACAAGTGGTTTATACGCATGTTAACGTAGAAGTACCTTTTTTTTATTGTTAAATATAATTTTATTTATATTTATCCATGCATTTTAACATTTCATTTGTAGTTAATATGAATAAAACCAGTGAGAAAAAGGGTGTATTCGTAATGCCTAGTAATAAATAGTTATAATTCAAAATATTATTACACTGAGTGCTTATAAATGCAGTACGTTTTCCCTTTGGTGTAATCTTCTACACTCGGCTAAGATTTGTTTGCATGAGGCGGAGGAATATCCTGGAAGTAGAGCTTCAGCATTGCTTCAGAGAAGTATAAAGTAACCGTGAATGGACTATGGAATCTGCGAGCAACTGGACAGTGTTCTTGCAACACAGTGACCAGTTAGCTTCGCCATTGCAAAAATATCAAGCTCGGGTTTGTACTGTCCTGTCGAGTCCACTCGAGTAGATGGTCTATGTAATTACTATTTGTTATTGTTACATACATGCTAGTAACTTGTAAAAGAAAGCGGGAAAGAAAACTTTTTTTAATGTCGTTACTTGAAATAAAAATAAAATTTATGAAGTGAAACACTTTAAATTTTATTTGTTTAATTCATGAGCGTTTGTTCCCTCCTTTACACAATCTAGTAGCAAATGTGAGAACTAACAACAAAAGCGGCAGTTGTTCGCAGATACGCGCAGGTTGGTGAGTTATTATAAGGTGTCAATGTTTTATTTTCGTTGTTACGTGTATGTTTACATGTTTGTTTCTACACAACTTCGTTAATGTTGCTTTGGTGACTTGTGTGTAGGAACAGACTTGAATTGTTTTAAGAAAGCAAGTGGTGCCGAGTTCCGGAAGCGAGCTGCTAACAAACAGAATAATGAAGTTGAAGTATTAAAAAATATGCCTAAAATTAAAGCAGTTCTAGCCCAGGACTCTAGTGTGATGGTACAATTTGAGCTACACCATGAGTATACCTATTACTTTTTTATTACTTGCACGCAATAAGTAAAACAGAAGCACACCCACATTTTTTGCTTTCAGTAGTAAACCCTAGTCTACACAGGAATATAGCTAGATCGCACCTTCCATGTATATGCCATCCTTGTGTTATAACGAGAGCCCCTATTGGTGAGTTTGCGTCACGAAGCTGATACATATCAGTGAGCACAAATGCGAACCGTTGTTCCTTCAGTGTAATTTTCCAGGCTTAGTTAAGCTTTGTTTGCACGCGGTGGAGGAATAACCTGAAATTATGACTTTTAGCAGGGCGTCAGAAGAGTTGGAAGTGACCGTGGAGTTGCTGCGCCATTCCCCTTACTCGCACCCGCGTCAACGTTCTTCCAAACCACGGTTGGAAGGTCGACGGGGATGTTGTTAACGAGGGGGGAGGGGCGACTTTGCCGGTCCCGAACTCGCCGAAGAACACGCCGATGAGGCGATGCTGCCCACTCCTTCTTGTAATTCGTGTCGCGGTGGGCAGACACGAGCCGGGGAGACGGGCCTCGTCCTGACCAGGAGGTCGTTAACAGCCTCGCCGGAGCACGACAGCGCCGCCAATAAAGCAGGCGAGTTACTGCGGCGGCTAAACGCCTGCCCCCAACACAGCGTCGTCGNCCAGTCCTCGTCGCTGTAATTATACCGGCCGGCGGGCGGGCGTATCGTCTTCGCCGTGGATGGCCCGTCGTTACGCTCCTCCCCATAAACACCGCTGCACCTGCGCGGGGTCGGGTCCCCCCCCCCCCAATCCGCTCCTACACAACAAATTACTCATGAATATTCACGCGCGCTTAAGATTTCATTACTTCCCGTTCCTGAGAGCCTGCTTCGGCGACCCTCTCTGTCTCCGGGGAGGCTGCAGACGCCTTGTGATGCAGCACCAGCTTGGCGATCCTACACGTGGAAGAAGGTCCACAGGGATAAACATCATCCATGCCAGCTAGGTTGGGCTTTCGAATCCTGAATGAGTTGAGGACACGTCAGATTTGTAGCTGTAGGTTCACGTTCACTTTGTTGAGTTGAGTTGAGATATTTGGGCAGCCCTTAACAATTAGATCCTAAGAGCCGATGGGGGTGAAATAAAGCGAGAACTGAGCAGCGGTGGAATGCAATGGCGGGGGAAACAAGATATCCCCGAGAAAACTCGCCAACCAGCGGAATCGTCCGGCACTATTTCCACTTGTAAAAATCCGGGAGTGACCCAGACGGGGATTGAAACCGGTTGCTTTGGTGGGAGGCGACCAGTCTGACCGCTCAGCCACCGCGGTCGCCGGTTTCACTTCCCTCGGTAGTTTCAAGATGGTTCAGTGGTAAACTATTGGACTCGCATTCGGGATGATCAGGGTTCGATTCCCTGTCCTGCCATCCTTCCTTCGTTTTCGCATAGCTTCCGGAAATCACTCTAAGTGACTGCTGGGATGGTTCCTTACTACAGAACATGACTGATTCCTCCCCTGTTCCTGCTTCTCTTAGCAACTAGCTCCGTCTCTAATGACCTCGCTGTCGATGGCCGGCTCCCTCCATGTTCCTGCTTCTCTTAGCAACTAGCTCCGTCTCTAATGACCTCGCTGTCGATGGCCGGCTCCCTCCATGTTCCTGCTTCTCTTAGCAACTAGCTCCGTCTCTAATGACCTCGCTGTCGATGGCCGGCTCCCTCCATGTTCCTGCTTCTCTGAGCAACTTGCTCCGTCTCTAATGACCTCGCTGTCGATGGCCGGCTCCCTCCATGTTCCTGCTTCTCTGAGCAACTTGCTCCGTCTCTAATGACCTCGCTGTCGATGGCCGGCTCCCTCCATGTTCCTGCTTCTCTGAGCAACTTGCTCCGTCTCTAATGACCTCGCTGTCGATGGCCGGCTCCCTCCATGTTCCTGCTTCTCTGAGCAACTTGCTCCGTCTCTAATGACCTCGCTGTCGATGGCCGGCTCCCTCCATGTTCCTGCTTCTCTGAGCAACTTGCTCCGTCTCTAATGACCTCGCTGTCGATGGCCGGCTCCCTCCATGTTCCTGCTTCTCTGAGCAACTTGCTCCGTCTCTAATGACCTCGCTGTCGATGGCCGGCTCCCTCCATGTTCCTGCTTCTCTGAGCAACTTGCTCCGTCTCTAATGACCTCGCTGTCGATGGCCGGCTCCCTCCATGTTCCTGCTTCTCTGAGCAACTTGCTCCGTCTCTAATGACCTCGCTGTCGATGGCCGGCTCCCTCCATGTTCCTGCTTCTCTGAGCAACTTGCTCCGTCTCTAATGACCTCGCTGTCGATGGCCGGCTCCCTCCATGTTCCTGCTTCTCTGAGCAACTTGCTCCGTCTCTAATGACCTCGCTGTCGATGGCCGGCTCCCTCCATGTTCCTGCTTCTCTGAGCAACTTGCTCCGTCTCTAATGACCTCGCTGTCGATGGCCGGCTCCCTCCATGTTCCTGCTTCTCTGAGCAACTTGCTCCGTCTCTAATGACCTCGCTGTCGATGGCCGGCTCCCTCCATGTTCCTGCTTCTCTGAGCAACTTGCTCCGTCTCTAATGACCTCGCTGTCGATGGCCGGCTCCCTCCATGTTCCTGCTTCTCTGAGCAACTTGCTCCGTCTCTAATGACCTCGCTGTCGATGGCCGGCTCCCTCCATGTTCCTGCTTCTCTGAGCAACTTGCTCCGTCTCTAATGACCTCGCTGTCGATGGCCGGCTCCCTCCATGTTCCTGCTTCTCTGAGCAACTTGCTCCGTCTCTAATGACCTCGCTGTCGATGGCCGGCTCCCTCCATGTTCCTGCTTCTCTGAGCAACTTGCTCCGTCTCTAATGACCTCGCTGTCGATGGCCGGCTCCCTCCATGTTCCTGCTTCTCTGAGCAACTTGCTCCGTCTCTAATGACCTCGCTGTCGATGGCCGGCTCCCTCCATGTTCCTGCTTCTCTGAGCAACTTGCTCCGTCTCTAATGACCTCGCTGTCGATGGCCGGCTCCCTCCATGTTCCTGCTTCTCTTAGCAACTAGCTCCGTCTCTACTCGCTGTCGATGGCCGGCTCCCTCCATGTTCCTGCTTCTCTTAGCAACTAGCTCCGTCTCTAATGACCTCGCTGTCGGTGGCCGGCTCCCTCCATGTTCCTGCTTATCTTAGCAACTAGCTCCGTCTCTACTCGCTGTCGATGGCCGGCTCCCTCCATGTTCCTGCTTCTCTTAGCAACATGCTCCGTCTCTAATGACCTCGCTGTCGACGAGACATTGGGCCCTTCCTTCCTACCTCAGTCGCTTTATGTTTGCGGAATGGCAGTAAAGCGATCGGGACTGTACTAGTCGATTGGCTAGCAAACGTTTCTCCCACCACTGTCATTTAGGCTTGATTTCTGGCGTGGTGCGGCCGATTTTCGCGTGTGGGAAATGCGGCAGCCGTCGCCATTAGTCGGTTGGTTTCTGCACGTTATTCCCATTTCTTCCGGCGTTGTGTTCCGTCGCTGCTTTATCACCCTCTCGCTTCACGTTATGGTCGCCAGNTCTAGCAAACGTTTCTCCCACCACTGTCATTTAGGCTTGATTTCTGGCGTGGTGCGGCCGATTTTCGCGTGTGGGAAATGCGGCAGCCGTCGCCATTAGTCGGTTGGTTTCTTCACGTTATTCCCATTTCTTCCGGCGTTGTGTTCCGTCGCTGCTTTATCACCCTCTCGCTTCACGTTATGGTCGCCAGAGTCTTCGTGGCACAACGCCGTACTGTGATGGTGTTGAGAAGTCGTAAATACGTAGAAATATGTACTAATAATTCTTCACATAGTGACTTCTTCATTGACATATCTTTATTGATCGAATCAGACCTTTGTTTAACAGACAAATTCGTAGTACTTTTGTTACTTACTGGTTCCGCGGTGACTGCAAGACAAACGAGACGTTATTGGCACAACTAATTATTCTACTTCTCCCTATTCTTACACGTCCAAGTTTTTTTAATAAGTTTTCGATGGATCATACATGGATTGTGTTTGAAATATCAGGGAAACAAAAAAGGTAAATTAATGAAATCCAAGGTGACACATAATTCGAGCGAGTGCTTATGCGACATCGATTAGCTTGACACTCCCTAACGAAATGGTTTAATTCGTTCTTCAAATATTAAGGTCTGTCGCACGGCAGTACAACGGGAACTTTAATTTTTTATTATAAACATTACTTTCCAAATAATTCCTATATTCCGAGGCCATAATTGGCATATTTTAATATTTTTTTTTAGTGTTATATGAACCCCGGTTCATATCTCCAGAAAACATAGCTAGATACCGTTTACTTTTTTTCTGTGAGTTCTTACAAGACTGAAATTATAGTGTGGGTACGCGTACTTGTGAGTTTATAAGACTTAGCCAAAACTGGTATTGTTAAGTTTTGGCACGGAAATTAGGCCGTAAAGTATGCCGAGGTCGATCCTCCTGTTCGGATGGGTCTCTCTGAAGGGAGAGGGCTAACATTCAGTGTTTTGTGTTTGTTTCAAACACTGTACAGTGCATGCGTAGTACGGATACGT
Source organism: Clitarchus hookeri (assembly GCA_002778355.1). Taxonomy (NCBI): domain Eukaryota; kingdom Metazoa; phylum Arthropoda; class Insecta; order Phasmatodea; family Phasmatidae; genus Clitarchus; species Clitarchus hookeri. Next base: position 159,025 of record NQII01001404.1, read on the forward strand.
ACATGCAGTGTTTAAATACGTAGTTGCAGAGTTCCCAGAAAATTCTAAGGAAGTCATGTCTAAGCTGAAAGTGATTCCAAACATTTTTACATTTATGACAGAACTATTTTGCATTGTCCTTTAATTAACACTAATGCACTTACTGAATAATAAAAGAGGTTAAAAAATCGTTAATTGCCAAAGAAACTTCTGAACGAGTTCGCACTCTCTTTTACCTATAAACTCTTCACAGTTTATTTAGCACGTTTGAAATCAACCTTTGAAAAATACTACTGCCCCTACCTGCATATTATTTAACTGGTAAACTGACTGGCGTGCACTCTGTAAAGTTGGCAACGACGGAGGGTAAAGTAGATACATTTCTTAACTTTAAATTTAAAGTGTTAGATAAACATTTGTGAATACTAAACTGTTTTAGTTCGCTTTCTGTTTTTTAAATTTTAACTTTTCTGATGTTTCCACAGTTTCACTTGTCTGACTCGTGAATAAAGAGATCAGCTTTATTTCAATTATAATTCTACATGTAGCGAAATGATACACAACGTGCTTGCAAGTATATATTAAATAGGACTTTCATAAGTGCTCAGTTTACCGTGAACAGCCTTTCAGGAAAACCACACATTGGACCTGTCCAGGATGCAACTTTCAACATTTTTCACACACTGCAGATATGAATTTTTTTAAGTTCTTAGACATAGCCAAAACGGCATTGTCACAGCGGTGTATCTTAAAACACGCTTTGCGAATCTCAGCGAATATTTTTTCCGTAAAAACTTAGGGAGCTCTACATTGCCGCAGTTTATTAATTATGTTTCTCAGAGGTGTAAAAGCGCATTCATTAATATGCAGAATGTTCACCGTTAAGTTTGACATTTTTAGTAGGCTTATTTCATCAAACAAAATTTTAATTTTCTCTGCAAATTTAAGTTTATTATATACGATTTGTTCCATGTATAAGAAAAAGGGTCTCCATTTCTGAGAGACATTTAGTTTTATTGAAGTTATGACGGTGCCCTATATGCTAGTTGTTTTCAAAGTTTGTATAAGTCACGAACACCATTCTTTCGCAACCTGTTCTTGCCACATCAATATTTAAACACAAATTCGCCTGTATAACAAGAATTTCGAGAGTTCTGAGTCCGAAAAGCAACATAACATATCCCCGATGTTTTCATTCAATGCACAAGTGTTAGTTGCTTAAGTGAAGCATCATAATATACTACCCAGAAAGACCATGTTTTACGCATACGTAAAAGTGTAGGGCGATGCGTATTACGTGTACGGCGATGGCATCGTAATCCCAGACTAACTCTCTTTCGCTTATTTATACTAAGTACGGCGAGCGGCTCAAGGAAGCGGGCGCACCAAGGCCATTGGTGGGTGTTGAACATGATTACAGCTCGGAACCATGTTATATAGGTTATACATGGTAAAGTTAGCACTTTTGAAAGCTCTCTCGTTTGGAATTATAGTCATTAAATATATTTTATTTCAGCCTTAGACGTTAACTTTCGAGTGCGGTGGAATATACATACTGTGTTTATTACTTACATGGCAATATTTATTTAAAAAGGTGGTTAAAGGAAAAAAAAATGGCTGGAAGGAAAAAGTAACTAGGGCCCCAAAAGTGCTCACTTTACCGTGAACAGCCTATATCAAATGACAACACTAAAGTGTACAAATGCCTCTTAGAGCCCAGACAGTGTGTATGAAGTTCAGAAGCTGTGTTCGAAGTACATTTATAACACAATCTTGGAACTTCAGGAGTTCACGCGCACTGCCGTAATGTCCAATACAGAACATGCTGTATGTCACGTGATAACCAAGCAAAAAGCCAATGAAAGTAAAAACATATTTTAATAATCTGACTTTGTTACGTTTCCGTCTATCAGTAATCATAATCGCGAGACAAAATTAAGTAAATTTATAGGGACAAACTTGCACAAATTATTTTCTAATCAATCCAACAAATGCATTTCAAAATATGTTTATACACAAGGGATGATTCAGAAGTCATGGCAACTATTGTTTATCACCGGAAAATGACCCAACACAGGAAATGTACTATGTACAGTTTAAAGTGTACGACTTGTACGTTTTAAAGGTGACGCCACATGGGGTATGGACTCAGGAATGTCCGGTGACGAACAAAGACAAACATGGCTGCTTGAAATCACCGATTTATTGATATATTCTCTTTACAAACTGTATACGTTCATGTGAACAGTACTTATCGTACGTGTACGAGGGGTTTAACGTCCTTCAAAGTAGTCTCCGAGGTGGTCCATGGTTCGTTGCCAGCGATGAGGCAGACGGGAAATATCATCGGCTGCATGAGATCCGTCAATGTGCGCCACCTCTCGTCGAGATGCTGTGACGATGTCTGCCTCATCCCTGGCAATGAACCATGGACCACCTCGGAGACACTTTGAAGGATGTTAAACCCCTCGTACACGTACGATAAGTACTGTTCACGTGAATGTATACAGTTTGTAAGAGAATATATCGGTGATTTCAAGCAGCCATGTTTGTCTTTGTTCCTCGACGGACATTCCTGCATCCATACCCCATGTGGTGTCACCTTTATAACGTACAAGTCGTACACTTTAAACTGTACATAGTACATTTCCTGTGTTGGGTCATTTTCCGGTGATAAACGATAGTTGCCATGACTTCTGAATCAGCCCTCGTAGTTCAGGTCATTACAAGTAGGCCTACTTAGCACTTCATTTACTACGAACAGGCAACATTTAAATTTTTACCCTTCATATATGTAGAGGGCAAAATATTAAATATTTAATTTAGTATAATTTGCAAGAATTAATTTTTAAAAATACTTATAATACAAGTAAAGCATTATTAAATGCAATGCGCAATGTTAAATTGATTTTGATAGTATAAAAGTGTGACATGTACCAGTGGCTATCTACGATACAGACTTCGAGTAATAAGGCGCAGGGTGCATGGGTTTTAGTTCAGGCAGTGGCAAATGCTGCAGATTGTAAAGACGTACTGAACTGTCCCTTGTCAGTCGCTGCAACACCTCTTCATCACGTTAATAGTTTATTGTTAGAAGCCTGAGGAAAGCACGTGACATCAGGAACAAACAGTGAAATAATCGTACAAGTCTTTGTTTTATCGGCTTGAAAAATGACTTGATTGAAGCGCAGGCATTTTTCTGTAAATTATTTTAGCCTTCAGTTATCGCTAGTAAAACGCATTACTTGTTTATAATTGCGACGTCGTTTGCGTGGAAACTTTCAGGTGCGTTTAATCCAGTTTACCACATTGTCACTGTCACATTTCACAACATCAGCTCTTTCTCCTCTAACATTCCACTTGCCCCTGTAACGTCGGACCCACGTTTAGGAATTATTTCAAAGGAAACAATCCTCCGAGTGGAGATAAGAACAATAGCTCGTTGTTTGCCGCTGTTCGTAAATTTTTAAAAGGAGGCAGTGTCTGATTTTGTAGTTAATTTAAGCCACTAGACTGGGCGATCGTTCCAGCATAATTTTACTTTAAAGGCTTTCACGAATGAAGACATTTAGTAGTCTACTTACGAAATACACCCAGCGTTGACCTTGGTCGTTAAGTCACTAAATGTTATCTCGTGCGATCAGGATTGATTGTCTGATCGCATCTTTACGACCGCGTTCGTGAGTAAACCGAGGCTGTGTTAGGGCGTGGACTCGGCGCGCTGAGGCGTCCCACGCAGTTCGGAGCCCATCGCAGCGATCGTGTTGGAACGTGACGTCACCAAAAAGACGAGCATAATCACTGGTCTTTACGCGTGACAGCTTCCAGCGCCG
>NQII01001404.1:164230-176536 GCA_002778355.1 Clitarchus hookeri
GAACCCGAGAAGAGGGCTGGAAGAAATTTATGTACTCTGCTGGAAATGCGTTTAACATTTTAAAGCTCTTTAAAAGATTAGAAAACTGTTGCTACCTCTGTTCCTCGCCGGGCCGCCACGACAGGATTGTATTTATCGCTGACACCATTTTGTGGTAAACGACGTGTTCCGCCCGAGGCCGGTCCTGTAGCCCTCAAGTGCTGTTTAAACTCCAGCCTTATTAAACATCTCGAAAACAAAATTAATCAATATAAGCGGTTGATTGCTCGCAACTGTTTTTATTTCCGTACTGTTGTTTTTATTATATCTAGATTTATTTAAAGCATTAAAGACTACTGTGGTTCAGTGAGTGTACTCATGGGTGTTCACAGACGCCATGGGAAGTTGGGAACTCTCTTACTGAACCAGGTTGTATTTTGATGAAATACTCACACAGCGTATTTATCACCTGAATTGCTTCGGATATCAAAAAAGTGAAAAATATTCTGTTATATGAACGTCAAGCCTTCCATGACATACTGAAAGGAGTTCTGGCCAATATGTAAGCAACAATATTTTTAGAGTGTGTAATTTACTTCATCTTGGAGGCTGAGTTGCAGACGGAGTGTGCATTTCGAAACTACAACGTTCACGTCTGCAAGGACCATATAGAGTACATGGTAAACAATTAACACCAACAGTCTTAACCTCCTTGCATGCATCTTTGGCAACAGTCTTAACCTCGTTACATGTAACTTTGGCAACAGTGTTAACCTTGTTGCATGTAGCTTTGGCAACAGTCTTAACCTCGTTACATGTAACTTTGGCAACAGTCTTAACCTCGTTGTATATAAGGTTGACTGGAGTGACCAAATCACCAAACTATCAACAATCCGATGCACATATGTGATCTTTTGTCAACCCACGTTCGGCATTCATATTCTCAAGGAAAACGTTCCTTGACACGACGAGCAAATGTCATGCAGGAAGAGCGTCCGATTAATATTCTGTGTAAATCCTGTCGTTTTTATAATTAAGGTAATATTGATATAACATGTAAGGTTAAATTCCCTCCCGCGCAAGTCCGCTCTCCAAAATATATCCAGTGTAGGTTCCGGCAAGTGAATAGGTTGCATGTTCCTCCAAATAGCTGAAGATACCTTGGTTATAATATTTGAGACAGTCCTTTCTCCCATTCTGTAACTATAAGCAATGCTCCGATACGAGTTACCGCTCGCGACAAATCTGTAAAGAGACAAAAATACATGTATTATATTTGATATAGTCGTGATTATTAATGATGACTAATTTTATTGCAGGAAGTGAAGCCAAGAAATCTTGGGAAAAACTGAGAAACAATCACCGAGATGCGCTTCGTCGACAGAAAATTTCTAAACCAAAAAGTGGATCAGGGGCTGTTAATATAAAGTCATGGCGCTTTCAAGAAAATATGGCGTTTGTAATCCCGTATATGGCAAATAGGCCAAGTAACACCAATGTTAATGAAGACATACTAAATGACGAATCATCTCATAGTAATTCAAATACTATAGAAAATGACATTGAAAAAAATGTTAATGATACGGATATTCATGAATCAGGAGTTGAAGAAACTGATGAAACCCCTGAATCACAATCTACTGGTACAGCAGCTGATCAAGGAAATAAAAGACGACGCAAAAAGAACACTAATGCCTTACTAATTAAATCGATTGAGGACCATGAACGTAGAGCAGCTAAAAGACAGCAAGAACGGGACCGCTTAACTAATACCAAAAATGATTTCACCATAAGCAATGTTAAAAATGATCCACTTTTTCATTTTTTTATTAGTATGTATGAGACTACGAAAAGATTGCCGCCACTATCTCAACACAATATTAAAACAAACATATTTTCATTGGTGTCCCAAGAAGAATCTAATAACTTGGTGGAATATTCGCCTCGTCCACATTCTTCCTATTCACAGAACAGTGATGCAAGATCATATTATTCATCATATACGCCTTCTCCTGCAGAACAACAGCCACATAGTGATGCAGGAACATATTATACGTCTACTCCTATAGAACAACAGCCACAGGAAGATGGAACACCAAATATTATAATCACTCGGGATAATGAACTGAACTTGGTACAACTTGACAGTTCTGGAAATATGTTTGCGCACTCGTCAAACTCTTTAAATTAAATTTATAAAATATTATTGTGCTTTGAATAGTTCCATTTCATTTGTAATTGTTTACCTACATAATAAACTTACCTTAAGAAAACGGCCAATTTTTCTTCAGTACTAATTCGTTCATGACCACCATATCCTTGATCTTCTAAATCTGAAGCAATCATCGCATGTACTTCTTTAAAATCGTCCCTATTCATTCTAAAATAATTGTTAAATTTGTCGTCTGAAAACTCAGAAGTTAATTTGAATTCTCCATGTGTTTTCCTTTTGGACATGTAAGAGCTCTTCCATATTTTTTTTTCGGATGATTTCCTTATTAACAATAATCTATTTAAAAACTCGTTATCACTGTCGGATTCTGAACTTAAATCAATCGCGTCCATCTTGTTTCGTTTTCGTCTACGGAATGGCAGAAGAGACACTGACTGATGTACGACTCGTGAAAGCAATTGCGGACACACACGTGTCCACCAATGTCAATGCGACGTTGGCGCAGTATCGTGAACGAGTGCGAGTGTGGGCATGTGCGGCGGGGCTTATAAGCCCTATTAAAACCTTTAAAGTATACCTGAAGTACCAAACTAATGTTTACACTCTTTGAAGCGGATAACGGAAAAATCACTCAGACGTCCTCTACCCCCTGTGGACTGGTGACTTAGGAAAACACCCTCGAAAAACTCCAATCAGCAGAAGGAAGAAAGGCAATCGTTTTCTGTTGGTCTGCATGTCACTTTGCAATCGTGACCTGACATGTATTTTCCAACCCCTCAAACATTATTTTAATAAATTGCGTAATTGCAAGTTAAATTTTAAGGGGAAAAAAATTTGTAGTTACATAACTTGAAATTATTCTTGAAAGCTTTATGTAGATACGGAATCTTTTTTCCAAATTTTTGCTGAAAAAGCAAACACTAAAACCACAAAAATGTTATAATCAAAGTTACAATCTCGCAGCTTACTTACTTTCATAATTAAGTTATTAATTGGTATTTTCCAGATTATGATTCCCTTTAATAATGCTACAAAATTTCTCATGCTTTACATTTTTCCATTTCTCAAAACTTTAATTAAAAATATTTTTAAAAAATTCTGATCACATGCCTAACAATTAAAATTTCTACTTTTCTCTGACATTTACAAGCCTTTTTTTATATTTTAAACCAATATTAAAATACTTACCTCCATTGCGAGCACCTCAAGAGTGTGTCAAACCAAAGCACACCTATTTCCAGAATGCATGAGTATTTATTTCAGAACCCTTTCCACGCCCTTTCGCCACTATTTCACATTAATCAGATTTGGCAATGGGGCCTTTAACATTTAATTCGGTACATGTTAGCCAATAGGAAATGTGTATATTAAAATAGAGGGCTTTCAAAACAACATGGCGACAGTCTTTTATTTCCGTCGATAACATTTTATCTCTTCACCAGCAACTCTTGGCAACACCGCTGACGTCACCAAGGAGTAACCAATAGCATTGTAGCACGCCAGTCTTTCGTCTGGCCGGACTGGAAACACGAGCGCTCTAACCACTATGCTGGTCGACTCGCTGCTGCTTCGAAGGCCCACTTGACGCCATCTCCGATCTTATACGTGTTTTCCACCGTAGACGAGGCAGCATACATCGTGGTCTTTCACAGCTGTTCCAAACTATTCGTCAAATGTAGGAAAAACGTCCATAGATGAATTTTAAATAACGGGCAGGCGAAATTATGTGACGGGACACGTAATTTTCCTTCTTCTTCTTGACCGCGAGACGAAAACACGTCGTTTCACCATTAAAGATGATCTGACGAGACTGTTTGTATTTGGCGCTATAAGGGCAATGTTGGGTGTCTGCGAATGTCAATAACCGTTACAATTATTAGAAATGTCGGCCGTCAGCAGCAAGACATCGTCTGCAACGCTGTAGAACAGAACGATAAATAGTAGCTATGGTTTCCATGGAAGTGGATTCACAGTAGGTCACAATCGCGTCTCTCGTGGCTTTGTGGCGTACACAGCGCCTCTTCGGAGTTCCCGACAGATACATATCTAACGGCGTTAAATCTGGAGATCTGGGTGGATACTCAACACTTCCTCGACGACCTATCCACCTCCCAACAAATGTTTCACCCGGAACAGCTGTACTTCTCGATGGGCCCTGCGGGGCGGGGTTGGAGCTGGGCTGTGGACTGGTGACCAACCTGTAACGGGTGTTAGGTGAGGTGTCAGGGTGCCCTGAAAACCGGGCTGCCGCTCACAGTCCGGCGTGTAAAGGGGGAGCCTTGACGCTGAATACCTGGTAGGACTGGCGTGACATCGGAATTTCTGTTCTTGCCTGGACATCCCTCGGCTAAAGCCGTAGCAGTAGTGACCGGCGTAAGTGTAAGAGTGACCTGGCGTGTGACGCTAGTGAGTGCCCGTTGGTGATCTCCGGTGGGGCCCGCCCATTGGTGCTGTGAAGGCTGCCAACTAAAACTCCTAAATGGGGCAGTGATGCGAATACATAGCCTAGCACTGCTCAAGCCCATCTCCACCTCCTCGTGGTTGGGCTGGTAACATGGTGGCCACACCATGGCTAACGGAGTGAGGACGATTGAAGGCGGTAACGGCCTGTCTGTGCACAGATAACCAGTTACGACGAGGTTATGTGCAGTCTCCAGAGACTGTATATATTCTTCGCCATGCTGTGAAGACCCGCGAACCGAATTGCACTCCCCAAGCTGAGGCTCGGCGTGGCAAGTCGGGCTGATCTCGGAGTGGCGGAGCTCCAATGAAGGGATTGTCTGGCGTCCTGGAAGGGCTGGGCTGTCCCGGGTGAAAACTCAGTGTGCATGTCTGAAAATTGTGGGTACCCAGGGGATCAGTGTGAAAGCCCCGGCTTAGGCCGTGCTGATCGCGGGTCGAACTCTGGGTGGCATTGGTTGATCCTTCTGCTTAGAAGGAGATCTGGAGGTGGGTGTTTGCCTGGAGGGCTGGGTCTGGAGTGCTGGAAAAAGTCAGTAGCAGCTGCCGTGGAACGCAAGCGTGCTGACCTGCCCCAGGTTCTGGTTTCGAAGGGTTGATGCTCACTAACGAAGGGTCGATGGTCTAGTCCGCCCAGTAAGAGGACTTCTTTTACAAAGCGGTTTTGTAGAGTGGGGATAGCACTCGGCCCCATCAAGGTGGCACGTATGGATTCAACTCCGTACTCTGCTGTTGAAGTTGAGGTAAAACCACTCTCGGGTGGAGAACACCACTGCGATTGGAAAGGGCGTTACTGTTTATATTGGGAGCATTCAACTGCTTCCAATTAGAGCGCTGACCGAGCTCAAATACTAACAAGGTTACGGACAACAAGTCTGGCAGGAGGAGTGCACACATCTAACAGCCGATGTGACATCATTACAGCCTGGATGGCCTAGACCTGAATATATGGGAAGTACTGGTCCGCACTCCTCCTATACTGCTCTGAATTATGTCTCCTCTTATACCCTAGTGGATCAGGCACAGGAGGAGCAGTCTAGGTCACAAACCGCAGCATCCCTCACAGGGTGTTGACAATCTGTACTTCTCGATGGTAATGTGGCGATGCATCGTCCTGCTGGGAAAAGCAATCGTTTTCTGTGTAGAGTTGGTGAACATCTGGCACAATGTTTTCCTGCGACGTGTTACGTCTACTTTCGCGTGTCACCGCTCCGTTAAAGAAGAATGGTCCCATAAGTCCACTGGCAGACAATCCGCACCGTTGTTTACACAAGAATATAACTGCTTTCTGTCCCCAATGTGCGAATTTTCTTCGGTTCAGTGCACAAGGTTGTGGCGGTTGCCTGTTCCATTCAATTTACAGGTTGTCTCAGTGGATCAAACCATCACGTAGGTAAAATGGTCGTTGTCGTTGCACGTGATCACAGCCCACTCATAAAATTCGGCGTGTCTATCTGGGTCGTCTTCATTGAAAGCGTGAAGTATAGTAGGAATGCAGGGCCTCCACTTTACTTTCTTTGAAATGCGATGGACACCTATTTACTGACAGCTGACTATCGCGCATCTTGTAGACTTCCCGGGGGAAGGTGTGAGTGAATGTGTGCAAACACAGCCCCCACATTTCCATCGCCCGTTGTCGTCCTCTTACTGCCGCGCCGTCCTTTCGTCACATCACACACAGTTCCGTCCCTCTCAGACTTGACACGTAATCATGCCATTGTCGCGTGTGACGTCAATAATGCTGCCTCCATCGTCTCTGCGCCTCAATTTTGTTCTCACATTTCCAATATCACTTAAAAAAATCCACTTGCGTCGCTTGGAAGAAAACCTCGTCACTCCCGCCATTTCCTCTACAACTACAGTGCTGCCGCTCGCGGCTGCAAACGGAACTGACAACAGCAGGATGACAACACTGTCTTCGTAGCGTCACGCAGACACAGTCCCTTCGTATTGTTTTTGGAAGTTTTTCTGTTGTTAACGTACAAATAGTGTAAACATCAATATTGTACATCCGATAGAGCGCTGTTCAAGCGGAAGTCTTACTCACTTTTGTGAATGGTCCCGGTGCGCCCATTTCCTCATTCTCCATGTTGCCATTCCCCGACAAATATTCCTGGTTTGCGAGACGTGTACAGTCCTCAGCATGAACAAATAAAGCGAAGCATCACGAGGAACCGTAAAGATTCGCGAAGTTTTTATGCGCATTTATATGCGTGCATGTGTGTGATACATGTGCAGCTACAGAGATAGATTTAGATTTCTTGATGCCGAGAAAAAATCACACGGCTCTATTTGCAAGCATATACATTACTTCTATTACTCGGAAACCTTATTTTGCCGAAAAACCAGCGCCAAGTAATTACGAACAAGACGCTAATAATAAACCCGTAAATATAATTGTCGAAACATGCGATGCTGTGGCATTTGTTTCATTTATCAAAAAATAAAATCCGTTAATATAATAAAAATAAAATATTTACATATCGTATAGCACAGTATGTAACAGTAATTTTGCAATGTATTTATCTGTATATTGCTAAAATTCGTTCCTTATAACACCAGTTATCGAACTGAAATAAGTACGTTCCTGTGTATAAAACATTGTTCCATGAATTTTTAAGTTGTATAAAAGCAACAGCTACAAAAGGCTGTATGCTTGTCGGTTTGAACTGATTTTTGAAAGATGTAAAATTCCAGTTTCCTAAGGCTACAATTCTAGAAGTGTTAAAAAAAAAATGTTTAAACAATACTTACAAATGTTATGCACAATACAAGTTATTAATAGTAACTGATAATAGCTTGGTGCACTCTGTAATAAATTGTTACGAAATTATTGTTGCGTGGAAATGAGGTAACGTAAAGCATAAGTAAGGATATTGAAAGCAATTAAGCAATATTCTAAAAATTAGAATAAATTATTTGTGGAATATTTTGTTAAGTTAATAATGAAAATGTACATTAAGAAAATATTTGTAGCATTTGTGGCAGTTTCGCGGTTTTTAAAATGCAGTTATTTGGGAATGAATGTGTAGTTCCTAATTCAATTTTCAAGGAATTTTCAACACGCTTTACCTTAATATACAACAGCCGGATGTGAGAAAAATGTCATCTTTCATCCATATTTCACATGTTTCATAACCTTTTTTAAGTAATTATATTTTAAAAAAAACTCTCTTGCATCCCCAAAAATAGAACGAATAACGTAAAGCAAATGGAAATACTGTAGTTATAATTGTTTTTTTTTTTTGCGAGGCAAAGAAAATATAGTTACCAATTCATTCCGTGAAGCTAGTTTTTGTTTTTTGGAAACAAAACGTTAAATTTTTGCATAAATAACTTACTTTGTTCGTAATTAACAAGATTTTATCGACATAACTAATGAGNAAAACGTTAAATTTTTGCATAAATAACTTACTTTGTTCGTAATTAACAAGATTTTATCGACATAACTAATGAGCCGACTTTCCTCTACATGGATACAAATAATTTTCATGATGTTTTTAGAAGTTATATGGTAGGTGCGTCTTGACGTCTNCGACTTTCCTCTACATGGATACAAATAATTTTCATGATGTTTTTAGAAGTTATATGGTAGGTGCGTCTTGACGTCTCGTGGCTAGAGATATCACTAGAGATGCAACCAGAAACAAATACAACATTAGTGAGACAATAACAAATACACACGTGCCTTGCCTGGGATTCGAACACAGAACACCTCGTACCGTGAGCTGGCGTGCAACCAACTACATTACAAAGACAGGATTCTGAGCATAAACTACGGTAGTGATCAGCCTGAAGTGTTGGCAGACTGGGTAAGCAACATCAAATATCTACAGGAGCATTATCTCGAAAACAAGTGTGTGAATCACTTAAATCATGTCGGTTTACATGGATTATAATATCACTATTTCTGTGGAGAATTTGGTGGAAATAATTTGACTGGGTTGAGATATGACATCAAAGCTTTAGTTTCTCTTTTGGCGCTATCATTCAAGAAGGCGTTAAAACAGGTTCTATGCAGGTATCTCTGGTGCGTCATGTATATAACGTCAATACCAAAAGTTTGATTAAAATCTGTTAAATGTATTAAATAGATATGATTAAATTACCTAAACAATTTATATTGCACCATTTTGAAAATAATATGTCTGACCAACTTACATTATGTAGTTTACATATTAGTATTGCTTGTGTGCATAATGTGGTGGATTCAATGATTTACTCCCGAGATTTGGCATAAATGTTGCATTTTATCACCTGACACTATCTTACAAAAAGTCGGCAAAATATCATCTGTATAAGCATATTTGATGCCTGTAATAGCTACTTTCATCATATAAGTTTGATTGAAAGCGGTCAAATTGTTAAATAGATATTAAAAACTTTTCTAAGTGACTTACTTTACTTTTTCGTTTCAGTAAATCTACATTCTTTTGGCCCAGTAGTGAGCCACGTCTAATGCTTCTTGTGTAGCTAGCCATAGTTCATCAAGGGTACTTATGTGGGGACAGGCAGGACATTGGAGAAGATGCCCCATGTCCTGAAGTGCACCGCAGTCGCATTTGTCTACGTTCACGTCCAGCAAACCCCATCTATACAATTGCCTAAGTTACTTACATGACTGCTATATTATAAGTAAAGCCGGACACACGTCAAACCTGGCCTACTGTAGCGCCACATATGTGCAAAGTTTAGTAGAACTCGGCTGTTGGTCCCGGCCATAAGACATTACTGTATCGGCACATTATATGTTTGTCATAAATACTGCTACATATTAAAGTCGGTTGAAATTGTTTGGCACATATGCCTTACTAACCTATAATATTTTCATGTCCGTTATTTTGAAAGTATGTGACTACCTCCTCCCGTCATATAAATTTAGGTGGACAATAAAAGCATAACTTGTAGCCTGAATTCGGCGAGCAGCAGTTAATTGTTTACCGAGATATGACGGGAAAGCTATTACGTAGTGCGAGTAGCACATGTAGTTAGAGAGGAGCCCACCGCGTGGTGTACGGGCTATAGCGAGTCGTGTCTCGCCCTCACCTGGACGTAGCACAGACAACACGGTAACAAGGTACGCGGCACCCCGCATTCGCCGCTGATGGCCTCGTGTGATGTGACTGCGATCTGTGGGCCCTCGCACACAACACTAGGCGTTTCTTACCAGCCTCCCTTTCTCCCTCACAATGCGCGATCACGTAATGCCATACGGCTGCCGCATTCTATGTGAACCGGGTAGTGGAGGTGCGACGTCAACTAGATGCGTACAGGTTCATTCAGAACAAAGCGTATTAAATGTTGGAACGTAAAGTTTATCCCCCCCCCCCGACCATTCCAACAAAAAGGATATATATTCCGCTTGGAATTTAGTTCATTTACAAGCTACGCGTTAAGTACAGATTTCTGCATGAACTTAAACCACAAGAATATCTTAAGTTCATATTCACACTTTCACTTTACATGGCAACTGTTCTACAGCAGAAATAGAAGCTGATTCTATAGCAATAACCTTCGTTCTCCAAAATCGCTTTTTTAAGTAGTATTTTTCAAAAATTTCACATTCTATTTTGTAATTGATTTTTAACTCTGTGCAAATGTGGGTTCCGCATATCTGGTATGAGAATAACTTTAAAAAATAGTAATTTTTTTTAATTTTTATATTTGTTAGCTTAATATTCTTTTTGATATTTGTCTGAAATTACAATTTTTTTAAATAATATTTACAACCTTAATTTGTATATGCCGTGTATGTACATATATAAATCATTTTTCAAAATACTTATCTAAGTTTTTTAATTATTTCATTCCTTCCTTGTTTATATTTTAAATATTTCTTTACTTTTTATTATGCAATACTGTATATCCATTGAAAAATGTTTAAATTCATTAGAATTATTATATTTTGGTCTGTGTGCGTTATAAAAAATCTATATCTTTCCTCTATCACATTTTTAATCACTTTTCTGTATCCATAATTACTCTACTCTCCATTATAACTTTTTATCTTAAAAATAATTATTTTTAAGAAAACATATTTTATTTTTGATTTTCGTAAATATTATGTTTTTACTTTAAACAATACTTTCCTTGACTTATGTAAACCGTAATTGATAACACTTTGTTGGTAGTATTGTTATAAGATTTTCACTAATTTTGAATTAAATCAGTTAATCTTAGTTAACATTATCAATTAAAACCGGTAGAAATTTTAATACAAAAATTAAAAATTATGTTTATTTATTTATAAATAATTATTTAAAACAGCTATGTGAAAATTATTTTTCCCCCATTTAAAATAAAGAAAACGAAATCGTTGGAAGTGAACCAGAACTTTATTCATTTTTAATTTTTCTTCAAATGGAAGCAAAATATTTTCGAAATTGGGTGTTCGAAAACTTACCTGAAATTAATGTAGCAAAATGTTCCGGTCATATTTTTATTTTGTTGTGTTAAACAGTGAATACTTATTTTAAACTTTAAATTGAGCTGACTTGAGGCTCTGCTGTTATGAATGGTTCATATTGTTGTAGGCGAACGCGAACCTACAGCTCCTTGCCAGCGATAACGAGAGTAACGTTACGTTACGTTGGCTTAAGTGGCGTACGGTACAAATTAGAAAGCTTATTTTCAAAAACCGAAACTATAACTTAAAGTGCCTCTGAAAGGGTAATGTGGACTTTGTCTATTGCCAAACATTATTAAAAAATCTTGCGAAAACAGCACACCACTTTCAAATAAAAACCACAGAACACGACAGGCAATTAGAGGTAACTCGAAACCTAGCAGTAAATAAAACATCAACAACAGACAATAATCCAGCTGTCATGCCTGTTGATTTCTTGTTCTTTGTCGACTTGTTTTGAGGTGGTCGTTCAATTGTAGTGTTGTAATTCCGTTCGATTTTTAAGTAATGTTTGGTGATCGACATAGTCTATGTAACCTGTCAAAGTAATGTCACATTGTTTGCGGCGTCTTGCAGTACGTTCCCATTTGAATAACACCAAGCGTGTGTTTCTGTAAGAATTGAGGTGTGAGTCTGTTCACTGTCAACCGAGCTCACTCTAAGCCCGGACCAGTGACATCAGTCAGTGAAATAACATTCACTGATACGCTACTGGTGATACGCTACTGCCCACTGGCGAATCAATCAAATAAACTGGGAACAAGTGGCTTATGGCAGTTTAATTCTCGACATTCAGTGGGAATCACAAATAAATCAGTGAAATTCATCCATCATATTAATCAGTTATCTCGCACTGGTTATCAGCAGCTCAGTTTTCACTTGTTTTCACTGAGTTGGCTCAAATCGCACTGTTTCAAGTTTAGAGGGCACTTTTGAAAGCCCTGCTTAGGATATAATTTACTTCTCATTTGGCATCCTTCTCCGCATGTACAATTAACATTACCACTACGGATGATCGCATTCATGCGCCATCCGATAAAACCACGGAATGTTTACGACTGTAAATGCCATACTGTAAATGCCTGTACATTCATAGTGCAGTGTGTGTAAAACAAAGAACGCTACCTTCAGTGGCCTGGCATTTCAACATTACACTCGAAATACATCGTCGAGTGTTAACAACTGTTTTTTCTTAATTTTCTGACACCGTAACAACACACTAAAAAAATTTTAAAAAATGTACTACATTATTGTACACGCGCACTGAGAAGGCACGAATGGCAGTTCC
>NQII01001404.1:176587-204444 GCA_002778355.1 Clitarchus hookeri
CCCCCACATATATTCTATATTAGTTCAAGAAAGAGTCAAATGCGTCGAAATTATCAACTTCGTGCAATAGAATTTCTGCATTTTCAGCCTGAAGTACGGTAAAAATTTCATAATATGCATGCTGTTATCAGGAGTAATTTTTTCGGCGGTTTAACAAGTGCTTACTGTATGTATGTGTACATTTTTTTAAGCATTGACTGAAGATGACGTATACCCGATTATCGTCTTCTGTGCATACTCTCAAATTGACCTACCTCACGCCAATACAACTGTCAAAGTTACATGGTCAACACTGGTGAACCTATTTGTTTATATCTTAATTTTCAAAATACAGTTACTTTTACGTAAATAAAATACTAACCAATTTTAATTAAATATAATTGCTTTAAAATTAGTTAGCTGAAGTATACAACCACCATAATGGAATTTATACGAAGTGTTACGCCCTAGAATATTATCGACATACTGTCAGAAAAGTAGTTTTAGCGTTGAAACGTGGAGGGTGGTAATGCGTAACGATATGCTCGCTTGCATGTGTGTGCAGGACGCTGAACAACAACAACCTGACGGCTCTGGCGAAGGACGTGCTGGAGGAAGTGCACAAGCTGCGCACTCTGAGGCTCGCGGACAACAACCTCATCTGCGACTGTCACCTCGCGTGGTTGGCGCGCTGGCTTCGACACTCCCCGCGGCTCGCTCTCTACACTCGCTGCTTCTCGCCCAATCACCTCAAGGGACACAACGTCGCCGACCTGCACGACCAGGAGTTCAAGTGCTCGGGTGAGCCAGCCTCCCTTCTCCCACACCCTCGCCCTCCTCAACCACCTGCACCTGCTTCACACTTTTTGAATCAAACCTTCGGTAAACCACCCCATGTATGACGTGGTGGTGTAGTTTTTCAATGCATTTTATATTCTTTTAACATAATTGTATCTTATTTTTTGTTAAATTGAATTTCTACTTATATTAGTAGAATTAATATCTGCGTTCGGGCACATCGGCGTCTGACGTCGGAGCTCGGAGCTGTCGATGCTCTGTCATTCCGGTCTCCCGGCGGCCATTTATCCCTCAAAGTTTTCCTTTTTTCCACAAAATTTTCCTTTTCCCTCAAAATTTCCTGTTTTCCCCTCAAAAGGCACCGATCACCACAGTTGCAAAAACGAGCCGCAGAAAGGCACTTTTCAATCCATCGGAAGGATTTGGGAGGCTCGCTTGTCGAGTGCAGAGCAGTGGCGGCCATATTGGTTTTATAGGCATAAGGTACGCCAAATCGATACACGGAATCCGGGATCGGAGCCGGAGTCGACCGTCAGCCATCTTGGCTGCCATATTGGATCCATGTGACCTTGACCTTTGACCTTGACCCCAGTGACATTTTACCTTGAACCTCTCCTAAAAAATCCCTGAATATTTATTCTACAATATAAAAAAATATATTTTAATAAATTATAAAATTAAAATTTTTTATGTTTGGGCTTAGAGGGGTCGAGTGGCAGGAATCGACCAGCCACGATGTTATGACGTCACCCATCGTCGTGTTGGACATAGGTGACCTTGACCTTGAACCATGACCTTGATACTATATCCCGGACATTGGATGACCTTTAAAACAAAAACTGGAGAAAAATTTTTAAAAAATTTAATAAATTCATAAAAGTCAGCGATTATGTTACATTACTGACTACTACCGCTATCTTGGATCTAGGTGACCTTAACCTTTGGCCCTAACCCAGTGACCTTTGACGTTGAACCAAAAAAATCGTCAAAAATCCCAAAAAAAATTTTAATAAAAGAATATTATTAGAAATTATTATTTTTTAACTATGTTTAAAAACTTACATTTCCGAAGGTTTCCACAGCACCATGTCCAGCAGACGACTAATCCTTCTCCAATCAATCACATTGTATTAACATTCCTCTCCCATTTCCAATGTTTCTTATTTGTTAATTAGTTGGCAGGCCTCCACCCCCCCCCCCTCACCTTTTCTCATTCTGTCGAATGCACTCCACCTACCATATCGGTTTTTCGTTTGTCATTTGTTTACATTTGCATCACCTAGGTGGTACCGATGACTCCGATCAACATGTTAGTTAGATTTGGATGACCTTCACCTTGACTTCACATGTGTTACCTTGAACCTGTGTCCATAATCTTGGATAACCTTGAACCCAAAAATGTATACTAAAAACTTTTGTAAAATCTAATAAATTACAAAAAATATTTTAAAAATTAAATAATAAAATAAAGAATAGTTTTTTCATAAATCTTTTGATCACTCTCACAAAATTTCCATTAATCAGAACCGCAATATGGTGGGTGCAGTGCATTCGACAGAATGAGTAAAGGTAAGGGTGTTGGAGGCCTGCCTATTAATTAACCAATGAAAAACATGGTAAAAGGGAAGGGAATGTTAATACAATGTAATTGATTGGAGGAGGGATTTTGCTTGAGTTTTCGTTTTTAAGGTCATCCAATATCACGGTTGTGTGGTCAAGGTCATGGGTTAAGGTCACCTTGGTCCAAAATGGCGGATGGGTGACGTCATAACATAATGGCTGGTCGGTTCCAGTCCCTCGTCTCCTCTAAGCCCAAACATTTAAAATTTGAATTTTATGTATTTTTTAATATATTTTTGAATAATTTGTATAAATATTTGGGGATTTTTGGGAATTTTAGGTTCAATGTCAAAGGTAACTGGGGTCAAGGTTAAAGGCCAAGGTCAGCTAGATTCAATGTGGCGGCCAAGATGGCTGACAGAGCCGAGATGACTGACGGTCGGCTCCAGCTCCGATCCTGGATCACGTGTATCGATTTGGCGTATCCTATGCCTATAAAACCAATATGGCCGCCACTGCTCTACCCTCGAGAAGAAAGCCGCCCAAATCCTTCCGATGGATCGAAAAGTGCCTTTCTGCGGCTCGGTTTTGCCACTGGGTGATCGGTGCTTTTTGAGGGAAAACGGTAAATTTTGTGGAAAAAGAGAAATTTTTAGAGAAAAGAGGAAATTTTGAAAGAAAAAAGGAATATTTGAGGGGAAAATGGCCACCGGGATACCGGAATGACAGAGTATCAACAGCTCCGACGTCAGACGCCGATGTGCCCAAACGCAGATAATCATCTTACGTATGTTTATTATGTAAATTACAATATTTCGTTTACGATTAATAAGAATGAAACCATACAGAAGAATGTGTGTTGGCAATGCTTAGTAAGAAATAGTTATTGTGCAAAATATCATTAAACTTAGTGCGCACGAATGCAGTGCGTGGGGTCTTCGGTGTAATTTGCTTTAATTAGTACATCTTTGTTTGCACGAGGCGCAGGAATATCCTGCAAGTAGAACTTTAGCAAAGGTTCAAAAATGTTGGAAGTAACCGTAAACGGACTGTACAATAAAATCTCATCTTTTTTTTTATTCGTAATTAAATGTCATGACCGACACTAAAAAGCAAAGCTTGACATTACATAAATGACTACTTAAAATATTGTTTTTTGANAGAACTTTAGCAAAGGTTCAAAAATGTTGGAAGTAACCGTAAACGGACTGTACAATAAAATCTCATCTTTTTTTTTTATTCGTAATTAAATGTCATGACCGACACTAAAAAGCAAAGCTTGACATTACATAAATGACTACTTAAAATATTGTTTTTTGATTTGTACTGTTTCAGATATATTAATATTTTCCATGCGGGACAGAAATTATTAAATAATGAGGGAACCTTTGAAAACTGTTACAGAAGTGAAACGAATCACGTGAGAAAAAATAAGTTGGTTCTCGAAATAGGTGTTAAAGTGTTCGCTGTGATTTGGCAAGCATGGATTTTAAATATTTGATGTTTAAATGAACTTATGGATAGGTATATCCAGGACGGTGGGTAAACCTCTCCCTTAAGAGTGTGCATGGACGCGGTATGTGTGAGGTTGTGGTTGTTGGCAGGCCTGGTGGAGCGGCCGGTGGGAGAGTGTGCGAGCCAACCACAGTGTCCACACCCATGCAGGTGTGCCAACGGCATCGTCGACTGTCAGGAGAAGGCGCTGGCCAAGGTGCCAGACCATCTGCCGCAGGCCACCACCGAGCTGTGAGTGCTGTACCTACTGCCACACCACCGTGTAGCTTCTCAGCTCCTCCGACACAAGTACCGTGGCTTCCAGGAAACTGCAACCGACTGCACAACATACACAACTCATTATCAAGTCGTGCACACACTACCAGCATTGTCACACAAGTACGACATAGGTTTGCAAATGAAAGAAGCTTGCAAGATATTTTTCTAAAAATTGCTTATTTAAAAATTTTCAAAACTTTGGTTAATACGAGTTGATTTTAACATAAGTTTAAGCGTATTTCCATTGTGGATATTTCAGAAAGCACATTTTGCAATTAAAAACCCCTTTACTCAAACAACATGATCATAATAATTACTCTGGTTGTATGTAATAAAAATGTATAAATAATTTTTCCAATATTTTCAATGATTGAATTTATGCACATCTATTTCAGTCAAGGAAATTATAATTTTTATTGATACAATGAATGCGCATAAATCCAGTAATTAGATATATCATTTTAATAACATTAATTGAAATATTTTCCCACCTACGACCATAGTGATTAGGCATATAACGAGTGACCTACTTACGAGGATCTTTTGAAAAATGTGCTTTCTAAGCATCAAAAATGGAATTACGCTTAAATTTTGATTAAAAGTATAATTTTATTTGGTAGATTTTTTTACACAAAGAGTAACTAAATTTTAACAAAATATTTTAAAAGTTAACAACAAGTGCAATTGTCTTTCATACGTAACATTAGCAGAACTGCGGGGCTTTGCCCGAATACAAGAGAGCAACAAGAGATACACGACCTCGTTTTAGGGATTTAGGACCCAGTGGGGGTCCGGAGATAACGGCCTAGTTTAAGAGTTTCCGACCCATTTTTTTTGGGGGGGGAGTCAATATTGACCTACGCGTTATTTTAAGTTGGGTACTTGAAGGGCATCCCCTGCGAAATTTGGTCCACATCCGTAGAACGGTGTAGAATTGTATATAGAACAAACATAGCTACATAAAGACATACAAAAACACACACTTTGACTTTCATGCATACAAGCAAACCGTACTTTTCTAACAATGTTGGTAGTTTTTTGAAAATGTTCTTCCACTTGACGCTATACGCAAATGTCGCGTGAAATTCGGGACCAAAATGTGCACTACTTGTAAATGAGTTTTGCGTGTTGCAGAGTCGGCTGCATTGCCACATTGCAAGCCATTCTACTTACATATACTTAAGGTGGATCCACATGTTCGCACATCACAGCAACCAGACAGAGCGAGCTGAGTGTATTTCACAGTCAGCGATTCACGTGATAGGCTGTTCTCGGTCAAGTGAGCACTTTTGAGGCCAGAGTTACTTTTTCTTTCAGCAATATTTTATTCTTTAGCCACCTTTTTAAAATAAATATTGCCATGTAAGTAATAAACACAGTGTGTATATTCCATCGTACTCGGAGTTAACGCCTACGGTTAAAGTAAGATATATCTGTTGACTATTATTCCAATTGAGAGGGCTTTCAAAAGTGCTCACTAGTCTATGCGAGAATATCTGCCTTGTCTGCGCACTCGTAGTTCCAACGCTGTTCAGTTTGCCGACCAGCTCCCAGGACATGAGTTCTACTTGTATTAGTGCGTGTTTGTGTGAGCATGGTGACGTCACGTTCCCGTGAATACTCCGAGAATATTCCCTTCTTCTCGCGATCCACTTACCCGAGAAAGCCTGCTCATGCCCCTGGAGGAGGAGACTTGAGGACGCCTTTCCAATACAGTCTAGTCGCGGTTTCCTCACACTTTTTGAAACTAACCAAGTGATCTATACTTGTGTTGACATAAAATAACGGTATTTATGTGTTAAATTTAACTTTTACACATATTTTATCGAGACATTATATTTTCATCATTTATAACTAATATGAATATAGACAGGGACAAAATAGGGGTTGGTAATACCTAGTAAGAAATAGTTCTTATGCAAAATGTTGTTACTTTGAGTGCGCACGAATACGGTGCGTTGGCACTTTGGTGTAATTTCCTAAGCTTTGCTTATATGAGGCGGGGGAATATCCTAGGGCTTCAGAAAAGTGCACGGCAGTGTTCAGGTGTCCATCAAACAGTGGGCTATTGAAAACCCTTGCTCTGAGGCTGATCCAGCAGCCGGTGCTTGGAGAGGGTAGGGCAGTACAGTGGAAGCAGCTGCCCGCGCCGGGGAGGTTGTTTCAAGAAAGGCTGGGCTTTGCCGCAACTGTACTTCGGACAATGGTACGTAACAGAGCCGTTCCTCCGCCACTGCCATGAGCGGCCTTTCTCGGAGAAGCGGCTCGTGCGTATTTTGACGTGGAGTGGCAGCTCGTGAGAAGATGGGCGTCTCGGAGTACTCATAAGCACGTGACGTCATCATGCTGTCTCAAACACGTGTCAATGGAATGGCGTCTTTAGGCAACACGCACTCATCTGGAGTAATATCCGCGTTGCCCCCACGGAGGAAGTTCTGGTCAGCTCAGCTTTCTCAGCGTAGATAACGCAGAAGTAGCGAGAAGCGTTCTGATTGGCTGTTGATGCCATATGTTCTGTCTGGTTGGCTTGATCTACAACCAAGTTATTCTACCTTAGTAAGCCTGCAGATTTTAAGAATCAAGCACAAGGCTCGTAAAAATGTACTGTACACAATAGCGACCGTTTAGCTTGTTTGAATTTAAAGTAGAAATAATTGTTTTTTTAATAATATTTGTCATCCTTGGTATTTGATTTTAAGTACAGCAATATAAATAAATTTTAAAATGCATTGTTTTAAATCGAAATAAAACGTGTTCATTGTCGTGTATGCTTTTCTGTTGGCTTTACCCAACACTTCGGAGCTCGCATTTCAAGTTTATCGATTTTTTTCTGTAAAACTCATACAGTAAGTAGCAAATTGACTTTCAATGCTTAAATGTGAACCAAAGCCGAAAAATTATTTATTTGTTCTAAGTTCTTAATTATTTATGCCGCCTTAGAGGACTCGACTCCGGGTTCCACGCTACCCTCTCCACGCTTCCCCGTACCCTTTACATCTCTTATCACGCTTTTGTCAGGGCGTGTCTTACGAATTGCGATCCAAATGAAACAGGAAGTCAAATGTACACGCTTTAGAAGTCTAGCTTGATCACCCATTAATTAGGACATTTACGGGTCTCTGTTGTAAAGTGGAGAGATCTGGGTGGATCTTAAGGGTTTCAGAGCCGAAGAGGGTGAAACTAAGTGAGTATGGAGTAGCGCCGGAGTGCCAGGGGGGATGGGAGATCCCTGAGAAAACCCGCCGACCAGCGGCATCGTCCGGCACGATTCCCAGATGCGAAAATCCGAGAGCAGCTCCGCTGGGAATAGAACCCGGTCCGCCTAGGTGAGAGGCGAGTAGTCTGACCACAACACCACCGCGGCCCCTCTTTGTCGATAGAGTTTGCATCTCGTTTGTTATTACAACCGTCAAAACTGCGTGGCTTACACTCGTGGTTACATAAATAGCTGCCTCGTTATCTGCGTTTTCTTCTAGGGCCAGAGTTTTCAAGCAAGTAGGTTGTATTAATGTAACTTGAAGTGTTATTTCTCTAAAAATGTCGGTCTATTGAAGAAACGTAAATATTATCGTTAGAAACACATATTTCGACAGTTCTGGCAGTTTGCGAGTTAATATTGGGGATGTGCAAAAAACGAAACATAAATTCAAGCAAGTCGTCTCCAAGTCCATGAGACCGATGTAACCTTATCTCACAAGAGCGCAGCACTCAAGGAAGTTGCGAGTGCAGGACGCGCGAAAAGAACCAGGGCAGTTTTAACACATGTTCCCATGAAATTGTCCACATTACGGTGACTTGTATTTCAAGTTCGCAAGTATACAGCAGCCGAGATCATGCTGGTGCTCTCTGGTGGTTTGGTGTCCCCAACTATCAGCATGCCGTGGATGTGTTCCCATTTCTAACTTAAGGTTTAATGTAGTATGCACCCCCTTCCAGACTCTAAGGAGACGTCCTACGTTTTGTAAATCGCAGAGGTGCTATAATCGAGCCACAAGGTTCCGGGTTACATTCTCGGTTATGTGCTTTTATAGACATGCATTTTAGGTTGTATTTAATTAAACACTGGTATGCCAAAAGTCATAGGATTGCAGTATGTAAAGGTAAAAGTCGGTGGCGCCACCGTAGCATTATGTCTTGGAAGTACCCTGACCTGTATCAGTTGTGCTCTGACATCGCGTGAGTGAGTGTGTGCTGGTCATGGCATTGCAATACTGACCTTTGTGGACTTTACGTACCTCACAACGATGGGGTATACCAGCTGAACAATGCTTCGAGTCATCGGCCCAAGTTGTCCGGAATTGATTCGATGAGCATTCTGGAGAGTTTCAACAACAGCTGTGGTCACCTCACCCGCCCCATATTAACCCCGTCGAGCATTTATGGGATGTGGTAGGGAGGTCCATTCACACCAAACATCCTGCACCTATAAACAGCATGGAACTGTGGGTAGCCATCCAGACGGCATGTGTCAACATCTGTCCACAGGTGTTTCGTCCACTTGTGGAGTCGATGCCGCGACGAGTTGTTGCAATTCGCTTGGCTAGAGGAGGGCCTGCGCGATACTAGACCACTATCCCATGACTTTGGGCATGTCAGTGTATTTTGTAAGTTATATAGGGCAGGACGTTGACGTCATGAGAGTGATAGGTAAGTGAAGAAGTGTGCTGTGACATGGTGGTGTGGTGGCCTGCAAGGGTCACGTGGTTATCTAAGCTGGACCTTGTTTCAGGAGGCTGGAGCAGAATGCCATCAGCGAGGTGCCACACAAGGCCTTCAGTCCGTACCGCAGGATCAGCAAGATGTGAGTACCACCTACTTCCTTACATCCTGGTACAGGATGTGCTGGTAAACTGAGCACTTTTGAAAGCCCTGCTTCAGATATACTCAGTCGAATCACATTATTATGATGACCTGCTAGAAGTGGCATGTGTCGCGCGTAGCCCATGACGTATGGCCCGTGATTTGGGCTGGTGAAGCGAGTATACAGGATGAGTATAAAAGAATACCCCAACTTTGAAGGTATATAATCGCAAAACCAAACAACCTACAACATTGACTGACCAATCAAATGAACCGTTGAACTCTGAAGTTTGTTTACCATATCTTCATAAATGTTCAATGTGACCACCAGGAGCGGCCCGAACGACATCTACGCGATAATCAAACTCGTTCCACACTCTGTACTCTGGGACTGGGTCCCTGTCTCGATTCTCATTCATTGTACCACGTGCCGGAAGGACTCTAATATGACAACCAGCTCTTTTGGTTGTTTCTGAGAGATATATTTAATTTAAATAAATAACATGTTGGACATAATATCGTGTGACAGACGTAATTATGAATAGTCTTGTCGCTACCATATGTTTTTAAGGCATTGATTTTTATGTCGCTACAGATTTATTTTCTCTCTCGATAAGTCAGATATGTATTATAATTTTATTTGGTCAAAATAGATTGCACATGCATTGTAGTGTTGAGATTAGACAGGACGATTTTGAGCAATGAGGACAAACTGTAGGAGACCATCCCTGAGAGAATAAGGAATTGAAAGGTCTAATGAACATACGTCCGGAAATGTATGGGTTCCTCGCTAGAGGGTTAACTGTTCCTCACAACGGCGGCGCACTCAACGTATCTGTAACATGAGGCATCCCCTTCACTGTTGTTGCCGACTCACCCTGGAGTGGACGTGTCTAGTGTAGTGCAGAGCTGTGGGACGATGGCCCGGTATTCCAGTCGGGAACAGGTTGTCATGGTCTTCACATACGGACAGGCAAATGGCAATGGGCGGGTGGCAGCATGGCTGTACCGGGGAAAGTATCCCCGCCGACAGCAATAGTTTGCAACAGTGTTTCGCCGTATGTGTGAGACATGTTCGTCTACGGGAGTGGGTGACCATGAAGGGCGGGTACCCCTACACCTGCCTTGGAGGAACATGTGATCAACACTGGGGGAGATGACCCCGGTATCAGCACAAGGCAGGTCGACCACCAGCACGGGGAAAGCCAGACGACTGTGTGGAACATTCTCCACGACATCCGCTACTACCCGTATCACTTGCGACGTGTGCAGAGCTTATTACTGAAGGACTTTCCTCCGCGGGAACAGCTTTGTCGCTGGTTTGTTGCACACGCCACCAAAATGCTGGGATTTCTCTCATCCATCCTATTCACAGATGAGGCCACCTTTACGAGGGGCAGCATCCTCAACCTCCACAACACCCATCTGTGGGCATCGCGCATAATCCCCGTGGTATGGTGGCAGCGAACCATCAGCACGGGTTCAGCCTCAATGTGAGAGCGGGGGATATTGGCGACCCCCTCGTGGGACCAGTTGTCCTTCCACAACACCTCACTGGTGAGGTGTATCTGCACTTCCTGCGGGTGAGTCCGCCTCACCTGCTGGAGGAGGTGCCTTTGGTGGTACGAAGGGTCACGTGACTGCTACATGGTGTTGCTCCGGCCCACTTCCTCATTACCGTGCCGAGGCATCTCGACAGCGTCTTTCTCTGGTCGATGGATCGGATTAGGTGGTCCAGTTGCATGGCCCACCCGGTCACCGAACCTCAATCCTTTAGATTTCTGCCTGTGAGGGCACCTGAAAGGTGCCGTGTATTCGGAGCCCATTCCGGACGTGCATGCACTGGAACAACGCATTCATGATGCGTGTGGCGCATACAGATGCAGGATGACACATGTGCAGGTGCGTGGCAGTCGCTACTGCAGTGCGTAAGCGCGTGCTTACGTGGGAACCACTTCCAACTCCTCGTCTACCGGTCGCCTCATGACAACACATCGTGCACTGTATTCTACTGTACAGGAATGACGAGTCAATAAATGTTCTCTGGCATGGAAACTATGTATTTCCGGACATACGTCCATATTACGTTTTTGGTAATTATCCTCTTAAGGATCGTCTGCTGCAGTTTATCCCCATTGCTCAAAATCATCCTGTATTTAGTGGTTTTCTCGGNATTATCCTCTTAAGGATCGTCTGCTGCAGTTTATCCCCATTGCTCAAAATCATCCTGTATTTAGTGGTTTTCTCGGCTTTCCGTTTGAGCGAGGGTAAGCCATGACAAACCAATGGGTGACTGTCGTTGTACAAGTTTATATAACAGGCAGGTATATGTCTAAAAACCCACCCAGACGCACAAAATGCTGTTAAAGCAAGAAACAAATTAAAAATTCAGTAAACGTTCACATTACATATTTACATCAACATAAATTAATAAATTACGTTGCCCATAACTAAATTAACTTTGGCTGTCCCCCCCTCCCCGCCAGCAAAACTTTATTTCATAGTTACCATATTGGTACGTCCAAAATTGTCGGCTTTGACGACGTTACGCATTTTCGCCTCATGAATACCTAACCTATGTAACTTATAACTTGTTCTGAGAGGTGGGAATCGGGAAATAATAGCAGTTGTTTGGAGTTTCCGCCGTCAATTTTTGCATCTTCGCCCCACCACTCCATCCCCAACAACAAGGGGGGGTTAGAATCCACACCTGTTGTCACCGACTGCAAACCTCCTGCGAGGGCGTACAGGATTGTTTGTACGTCCAAACATCCTCAGCGTTTGCTGCATACTTCTGATGATCACAAACAACATTTTCGTGGGCGACAAGTCAACATACACTTGCATGTTTTGGGGCCGCTGTGGTTGAGCGGTTAGTCTGCTCGCCTTCCACCAAGGTGAACCAGGTTCAATCCCCGGCCGGGTCGCTCCCGGATTTTCGCATGCGGGAATCGTGCCGGACGATGCCGCTGGTTGGCGGGTTTTCTCGGGGATCTCCCGTTTCCCCAGCCCTTTCATTCCGGCGCTGCTCCATACTCACCTGCATGTTTTAAATTATTTCTGATGTTAGTACACAATTATTTGACACGCTCCCGACGACTTTGACTCAACCGCCAACAAAATGATCTAGAAATTGGCGACATGTTCAGAAAGTGGAGTGAAGAGATTTGGATGGCTCTTAACAACAGGTTCTTAAGAGCCGATGATGGTGAAGTGAGGTGAGTATGTATCAACGTCGGAATGAAGGGGTGCGGGAGAAACGGGAGATCACCGAGGAAAACCCGCCAACCAGCGGCATCGTCCGGCACGATTCCCACATGCGAAAATCTGGGAGCGACCCCGCCGGGATTCGAACCCGGTTCACCTTGGTGGGAGGCGAGTGGCCTGACCACTACATCACCGCCGCTCCTGGTAGGAGAATCTATAACTATGTGAAGATCCTGGTCGGACGCAACCCGCCGAGGATCGAAGTCAGTTGCACAGAGATGGGAAGCCGGCACGCTGGCTGGTTGGACATAAGGTCTTCACTTCATCGAACCAAGCAGCTGACAGTAGACGAGTCGTAAATCTCGTAAATCCTTGATGACAGATTACAAACTAGACTGCACATATATACAGAGTGTTCACGGAAAACTGAGCATTTTTGAAAGTCCTGCTGGTGATCTACTTGTGTGTCCGCGGTGTATTATTCCGCCACATGCCAAAATAATATTGCCGTGGACCTGATTACTTCATCCATGAGTCAGTCAAGTAAACTGTGAAATTATTACTGGAGTAAATATTTTTCCAAATTTGCTCATTATTACTCTTCTATGCATTAAAAAATCATAAATCAAAATAAATTATTTCAGTACTCCCATGTGTTTACCTCAGTTTCAATTCAACGTTAAGACATGGATCTACTTCCCCTCCGTATTTACCAATTTTACTGAGCGCATGCCAGTCAGTGTGCCCATTACAATATTTACAGATAGCGACAGTTGCAATTTTCAAAGGTTGATTTCAAAAGTTCTCAGTTAACCGAGGACCTGTGTTCTCAAGCAAGTTTGCCCCCAGCTCAGGCGAAGTGGGTTTTGTTACCGGTTTAATTGTAGGTTTGTTATTTACTCGAGTTTTCTATGTCATGTCTTATAAATAGTAATCCAGATAGAGAAGTATGTAGCCTTAGATATGTCTAACATGTCCTCAAATGGACACGCAAAATGTTCCTATCTCTATTTGACCTGGTTATATAATGTTAAATAAGTTAGTAATCTAATGGTGCGAATTTATATCAAAAAATTACAGTGTCCATCCAGTACTCGAATACACCTGCTATTTAAAAAGTTTTGGTAAACATACCCGAGACGTCGAAGTTTATAAACTCTAGTAGGTATATAGTGTTTCCTTATGTCTCTGACAAATCGGCTGGACAACACTTCCGTAATACGCGACCCAGCAAAACTTGCACCATCGTTTCCGCACAGTTATTCTCGATGCATGACGTCCTCTCAGGGGGTGTGTTCCGAAACTGCGAGCCTCTCGAAGTGGTTATTTACGAGTGTGTTTGTCCTCAGATTCCAGGGCGTAAGCCGTCCCTCTCTCTCTGCGGGTCCTTTCTCTTCGCCTCTCTTTACTCTCCATTCGTCGCAGCATCCCTGGTCCAGCGGGAGCAGCGAGGGAAACTTGGCGGCACGGGTCGACGGAGTTTGTGAGAGGCGCTGGAGCGCAGAGGAAAGTTTGTGTGCGAGGGGCAGCCATGTGTAAATATGATGGCAGGCGGTGACACGCCCTCATCTACTGCACTCTGGCGGCGATAATGCGAACTGACAGCGTCCCCGGTGTAATTTTCCAGAGCCCCCTCCTTCCTTAGACAACGCCCCTCCCCCCGCCCCAATATCTATCGCCGAGGGAATCGCTGCTGGCGTCCTTGGAAATAGCCCAGGCGTCTTTAAGGGGCGCGCCTTAACAAATCCGGAGATGTGTTCTTGGGGAGCCGACCTCAGAGTGCGCAGCCAGTGTTGCCAACATTTACGGAAAGAATTACACTAGGCCGCAAGTGAAGATCCACCAATTCACTAGGTTATGCAAATATATTTAATCATATTTAGAATAAAAACAGTACCTTATATTCAACTTACATAAAAATTTAACATAGTTCCACAACAAATTTTTCTTTCACGCAGATAAATTTACATAAATGTGCATATTATGTAATTGTGATAGTAACAAAGTTAGCAAGCAAACAACAAAACGAATAAGCATAATGAAGAAATGTATCAATTCATGAATAATAAACAGAGAGGTATGTAANGCAAGCAAACAACAAAACGAATAAGCATAATGAAGAAATGTATCAATTCATGAATAATAAACAGAGAGGTATGTAATATATATATANGCAAGAAAACAACAAAACGAATAAGCATAATGAAGAAATGTATCAATTCATGAATAATAAACAGAGAGGTATGTAAAAAATATATATATATATTGCTTCATCATATACACATTTTAATATAATTTTTGGACACTTCAGGTGTGATGTTTTTTTTTTCCGCTCGGAAAACTTCTCCTACATACGCCACCAACAATTCTAAAAAATCCACTAGATTATCCAGTGACCACTTGATAACAATTTCGTATACTACGTAGGAATTAAAATCCACCAAATATGGTGGACAACACACTGAGTTGACAACACTGTGCCCAACCCTTGAAAGGGGTAAAATTTGTAAGGAGAATTAAAAAATGGAGGCTATGGGGTGCGTGAATGGGAAGCGGAGAAGGGTGACGATACTGTGTTGGGGTAAACGTATAACCTGAGAAATAATGGGAGCAATAAATTACAGTGTAAAGGAGCAGATAACGGCCTAAGTTTCGTGTTGCTGGCGGTCGTGGAGAGAGGACTGTCCCCCCACCGCGCCTGCTATCCAGGACTTTTGCCCCGGACTGTACTGCTCTCTCAGCAACTGGATACTGGATCACCGCGTCATCTGGCGAATCCCTTCACACACTGCAATCAAGGGCTGTAAATCTTCCCTTCGTAATGAAGACGTGGCAGGAGTGTCCTATGCCAAGATCCAACACTACGCTGAAGCAGGGTCGTCTTGTTGCACTGCAAATAGCCTATCAGGAAGGGTTTAAATATTAAGGTACAAGTACAGTTAGTTCCAATAAAACACTGCACCCGACTATGAACCATGCAGAGCTCATCAAAAGGTAATACGCACATTACCAGAATTGTTGGAGTGAGTGAGTGAAGAGATTTGAGCGGCTCTTAACATCGAGGTCTTGAGAGCCGATGAGGGTGAAGCGAGGTATGAAGCGGTGCCGGAATGAAGGGGTGGGGGAAACGGGAGATCCCCGAGAAAACCCGCCGACTAACGGTATCGTCCGGCACGATTCCCACATGCGAAAATACGGGAGTGACCCCGCTTGGAATCGAACCCTGTTCGTCTAGGTGGAAGGCGAGTAGTCTAACCACTACACCACCGTGGCCCCAGAATTGTTGGAAAAGTATTATTTATCTTGCATATAAAAGAATACTTTAATATATTCCAAAACACTGTATAATATTTTTCTAGAATTTATGAATTTAAATGTAAAAAAAAAATTTATGAAAGTCTGCTTTAAATTTAAATTTAAGCGTATTTGAATTCTAGATGCTTCATAAAGCAAATGTCAAAAGAAAACCTTCGTCAAATAATTAATATGGCTTGTACGTGAGAGAATGTTGGTACTAATGTCGCTTTGTAAAATTTGCATAAGGCAGAAAGATAACAAACGAGTATGGCAGTAAATCTGAAGCAGGGCTTCCAGAAGTGTTCCATTAACTGCCTACACAGATGTTTCGTGGTAACAATGATTGTGTGTTGTGTTCTAGTGATCTGAGCAAGAACCAGATCAACAAGATAGCCCCGGATGCGTTCGCCGGCCTCAAGGCGCTCACCACGCTGTAAGTATACCAACTGTTGTGGAGTTGGTGTCATGAGAGTCATGCATGCTTTGAAGAAAAACAATTCCTCCAGTTTTATAACTCCAATACATTTAGCGTATACATGTTCCTTGCTCGAGTGGCGTGGCGTTAAACCACTCGACTTGCATTCGGTAGGACCCGAGTTCGAATCCCGGTCCGGCCATACTGATCTCGGCTTTCCATGGTTTTCCGAGATCACTCCAGGCAAAAGCNACCCGAGTTCGAATCCCGGTCCGGCCATACTGATCTCGGCTTTCCATGGTTTTCCGAGATCACTCCAGGCAAAAGCCTGGACGGTTCCTTACAGCTCATGGTCTTTTCCTTCCCCGTTCTTGAATTTCTAGTGTTTCCTACCAAGTGCCTTTCGTGGCACCCAAAACACCCAAGAAAACAAAAAATTTAAAGAAGTAAAATAAATTTATTAGTATATTNAAGTGCCTTTCGTGGCACCCAAAACACCCAAGAAAACAAAAAATTTAAAGAAGTAAAATAAATTTATTAGTATATTGGTAATGTAACTTGATTGTAAGTAAATCGTTTTATGTCGTGTTTTTTTCTGAATTTTGCGTTGATAATTTCGTACACAAAACTATGTAAAGATTCGAGTACAAATATTAACAAAATTACTTGCCCGAACTATGAGGTGAGATACAATAAAATTTAGGCTTGTGCCTGAGAAGTGCACACTGACAATTCCTACCCAGTAGTACAACTTCCGTAATGCCTCACAGGGCTNTTTAGGCTTGTGCCTGAGAAGTGCACACTGACAATTCCTACCCAGTAGTACAACTTCCGTAATGCCTCACAGGGCTGTGGGGTTTTAAAATGCACGGCCGAAAGCAAGACGAATGTACGACGTGTTCACTCTGGTGACTGCGTTAAAAAGAAAATGCGTGAAAATGAGGCCGCGGGCCCGTTTTTCACGCCGCTATCTCACTCGGAGAGTTTCCACAGCCGCGGCGTCGCAGGGGATCACAGCGCGTTCTTCGCACTCACAAGTGCCTCGTAATTTAATTTTCTCCACCCCATTTTCCCTTTTGTCCCTGGCGCCTACAGGGGGTGTGGAAGGGGTACCCAGATTACGTTTGTCTCCCTTCATTTTTCTCCTTAATTCGTGCGCTATTTTTTCATACGACGCTGTTCTCTAGATAGAACCCGCACTTCCCCTTCGGCGCTAATGATTCCATATGCAGCACTAGGTAGAGACTGTGTCATTCCGTGGTGTTAGGGGCCGCGGTTCCCGTAGTGGCTAGAGCGCTCGCCTCCCACCAAGGCGAACCCGGTTCGATTCCCGGCGGGGCTGTTCCCGGATTTTCGCAACTGGAAATAGTGCCGGACGATACCGCTGGTCGTTGGGTTTTCTCGGGGATCTGCTGTGGCCACCTCGTCCGCCCTATATGAACCCCGTCAAGAATTTATGGGACGTGGTGTGGGGGGNCTCGGGGATCTGCTGTGGCCACCTCGTCCGCCCTATATGAACCCCGTCAAGAATTTATGGGACGTGGTGTGGGGGGCCATTCGCACTCAAGATCCTGCGCTTACAAACAGCAGGAAGTTGTTGGCAGCTATCCAGACGGCATGGGTCAACATCTCTCCACGTGTGTTTCGTCCACTGGCGGAGTCGATACCACGAGTTGCTGCACTTGGCCGGACTAGAGGAGGGCCTGGGCGATACTAGACCACTATCCCATGACTTTGCGTACGTCAGTGTATTATGTAGGTTATACAAGGCGTGCGATAAGGACGTTAGAGATAGAGAAACAGACGTCGTGAGAGTGATAGTTAACTAGAGCAATGCGCTGTGACGAGGAAGATAGCCGTCGTGGTGTGGAGGTATGCATTCCACCGTCTCTCTAACCTCGATTCACTCTCAACGGTTATAAAAAACCGCGTTGTTAAAAGTTGCGCAAACCTCTCCACTCCTTTCCACGCTATAATTCACTTCCAAGTTAGACGGCACGTGTTAGTTCGACGTGTGTCATCTGACACGCCCTCTGCGGGACTCACATCCAATAGTACGCGCTCTTCACTCTGGTAGCTTCATCCCGTGTGGTCGGCTGTGACAGGTAAGGTAACTGTTAAACACGACAAAGTCGAGCTCTTATTTTTTAACGAGGCGCTCTTAGCCAAGTAGCCATACCGCACCCCGGCCTCCCAATAGGCGGGGAAGAGGGATCACGCCCTCTCGACGCAGACATGACAGCACTCACCATTATTGATCAGACCCCTCTGCCCCAACCTGTACACAGATTGCACCAAGCAAGCCCCGATCTGATATTACAGATCGCACATGGCATGCCCTTCCATAAGGCCTGAGACTCTAGCACTCAAATTACCAAGCGTATGGTTTGGCCGGAGCACTATCCAAACTCCTGACGTGATCTCGGGCACGTCCCCGGAACAATCCAGTTCAACGTCCGGCTCCATTTGCAAGAGGGGGGATCTCTCCGGAGCCTCCTCCAGCTTACAGAGTTAACCACTGCCAGCACGAGTCCAACCTCANGAGGGCCTGGGCGATACTAGACCACTATCCCATGACTTTGCGTACGTCAGTGTATTATGTGGGTTATACAAGGCGTGCGATAAGGACGTTAGAGATAGAGAAACAGACGTCGTGAGAGTGATAGTTAACTAGAGCAATGCGCTGTGACGAGGAAGATAGCCGTCGTGGTGTGGAGGTATGCATTCCACCGTCTCTCTAACCTCGATTCGCCCTCAACGGTTATAAAAAACCGCGTTGTTAAAAGTTGCGCAAACCTCTCCACTCCTTTTCACGCTATAATTCGCTTCCAAGTTAGACGGCACGTGTTAGTTCGACGTGTGTCATCTGACACGCCCTCTGCGGGACTCACATCCAATAGTACGCGCTCTTCACTCTGGTAGCTTCATCCCGTGTGGTCGGCTGTGACAGGAGGATGAGTTGCGCCTGTAGCGCTAGCCAATCAGCGAGTGACCTCGACTCGGGCATGTAGAGGACTGTGCAGTCTATCTTTGCGCCGTCTTATAACGCGACGTTGTTGCATCTTTACTAATAGGCCTTCCACGGTTAGTTGAGCACTTTCGAAAGCTCTGCATACCCCGTAATTGTATGCACATTGTGTATTATGCCGCCATACGTACAACTCATATTGCAGTGGGGATATCACTTTATTCATGCTTCGGTCAAGCAAAACCGTAACATAAAAAAACACATTGTACAAGTTTGCTAATTATTACACTTACACCCATTAAACAAAAGAAATAATTTTGGCAATCACAAGTGTTTACCTTATACTTTGAATTCAATTTTTAAAATATGGAACTACATTTCTTGCATCGTAACAACGCTATTGGGATCATGCCAGCCAGTGTACCCGTTACAATGTATGCAGGTAGGGGCAGTGATATTTTGAAACGTTGATTTCAAACGTGCTCAGTTAACCGTGGACGGACTATATATACCTACCTTCTTTATTGCTCCCCGCCTCACCCCGCTTCACCACCCTAGACCCGGGGATCCATAGCTTGTGTGTCAGCGAGCGTGCATTAGCAGCAATGATCCGAATTCCAACCCCCTTCCTTTTCTCCCTCGCCATTTGGAATCCCCTTTTTATTTCTGCAGGGAATTTGCACGTCAAAGTGCGTGCGGTAATGCGTTTTGTAGCGCTGCCAGCGCCAGGCGGGAGGGGTGGTGGCTTTCAGCGGGTGTTTGAGATGCATGCATGCAAACCTGGTCGTCATACATGACGATGCACTGTGCTCTGTTTACATTACGCTGTCCCCCCTCCCTCTTCTGACAGCACGCCAGAGCAGAACAGGCAAGTCCACTGAAGCTATAGGCCGCGCTGGTGCCCTTAAGGGTGTTGGCCACCAATAAAAAATCAGCATTTTATACCTGTACGAAATACTGTTCAACTTATAGACATAACTTTGAAATATTATTTCCTCGCCTAATTTTTTTTAGAATGCGTAGTTTTTGTATAATGGCGTCAAAACCACAATTTTAGTGATTCTGGGATGTACAAATCATAAAAATTAACTAACTTGCCGAAATCAGTTAGTTCACACTAAAATAAGATACTATCAGTCACGCCAAGAAATATTTAAAATCATAATATGGAATGTTTTCGTAATTTAAAAAAAAATTGCTCAAGATAAGAAAATGTTGGCATAGTTTTTATTTGTAACAGTCTATAATTATTTTTAAAAGAAATTTGCTTTAAATATTATCGTTTCTTATATATATAAATTTAAAAAAACACTAAAATTGTGATTTTAACATGCTGTGGTGCAAAAACTATGGACGGCATTTGGTACAATTATAAAATAATTAATTTTTTGGTGGTCAGCACCTTTAAGAGCGCCGTCTGGCTGCAGGTATTTTGTTTAACCGAGGCTTGGAAGCATCTGAGCGGTAAGGGCTACCTAGGTATGCGCACTCAATATTTGATCGCCTTTACGCGCAAGTCACTGAAATGGCGAGGATTTTCCTCTCCTCAACTCACCTCTGTAGGACTTTCAGTGGCCACCCCATAATTTTATGGTGTCATAATAAAGATGATGTCCGCAAGTCCCGATGTTGCATATGTTAAATAGTCTATGTTGGAAGTTTCATCCCTAAAATTATTGTGAAACACTCATATTAGCCATTTACCGAGCTGCAAGAGTAATCATTTGACTTGAGTATTATGGGCATTCTGTCCAATAAATCAGGTTGTGGCTACTCATGACCTTCTTGGTGTTGATATTTTAATGGCCAGTGGTGTAGTTAAGTGCTATCAATAGGCTCGTTCCCGACTTCATTTAGTTAATAAATGTATTATTAATACACTAATACTAGGCTCCACATACTTCAATAGACGGTGATTGATTGTGTTATAATGTGAGTGTATTAGGGAAAATACACTAACGTTTGTGAAAAATGCAACACCAAGAAGGATACATGTGATTGCAATTAACATTATACCACAGATTAGGTACATGACAATACACAGTTGATTAGGATTACAGAACTGTACATGATCCTTATCATTGAGAATTAAGTATGATGTGAAACCCCCACGTGCTGCAATTGAAGCTCCTAAACGTCGTGGAAAATAATCAAAGACTACCTGGATATGTTCCTGTGGAATCTCTCTCTACGCGGTTTGTATGCGAGTCCACAAAGTATCAACAGTGGTTGCTGGAGGTCCGTGACGATCAAGTCGCTGACCAACCATATCCCAGACATGTTCGATGGGTGACATGTCAGGCGAGCGTGCATGCCAGGGAAGCAATGGTGCCTGTCGTTCATTTAAGAAGGCTTGCACATTCCTCGCCACATGTGGCCGGGCATTGTCCTTCTACCTGTGGGGTTGCCTGAATTAGGATCACTACCTAGGGCTCTAAAAATTCCCTGATGTAGCGGTTGCTGTTCAGATTGCCCTCAACACGTAGGAGTCGAGATCGCATGTCGTATCCAATTGTGCCCCAAACCATCACACTTGGCGTTTGTCCGCTATGCCGCTTCACAATGTAGGCGGCCAGATTACAGTGACCATGGTAGCGTCTAACATGTATGCGGCCATCACTGTAGGGCAGGTTGAAGCGGGACTCGTCCGAAAAAAAAAACTACATTTTGCCACTCAGGAGGCATACTGGCACTTGCTTTCACTTCGTTTGACGGCTCTTTACCTACTGAGTTTGGCGTAACACGGACCTTTCCGGCCACACAAGAGAGGGTGCTGCTGGGCCTACGGGTGCGCCATCTCTGTGCAATCGTAATAACTTATTACTGGTACACTGTTCTACACATCCTCCGAGTTTGAATTCATTTCGGTCATTCTTTCTGGGTGTTGCAATTTTCACAAACAGCAGTGTGTGTAATAAGTTAACTGTTGTAGACACAGCCGAGACTACTCCTTGTAGTGCGTGGAAACGTTTGGCACTACAAGGTCGGTCCGTCTGTTGCCTGACGGACGTTTTGTCCACATGGTGTTTCGCCTAAAAATTCGCAACCTTTCTTACATTCCATATAGGCGGTCAGGCTACACGCATTTTGCCTATTAAGCATTTTCCTGACAAGCATTTTGCCCACAGAAGTTGATATTTCAGGTTAGACAAATTGTTGTTAGGTAAAAGGCGCGGGCACCTGTGCTGTGGTAGCGACATTAGCTGGCCATATCCTTGAACCAGTCCTCCCTGGTTATGGTGAGAGGGGGTGGGGGGAGGCATCTTGTGAAGCAGTTAGCAGGTGGAAGTGATAATCCTGGTGCATGTAGAAGGGAAACTGCACCACTCGGGGGCTAGCAAGGGTTGAGACGAGCGANGGAGTTATTGGAGCAAGTTGTTGTCCCCTATTTTCAGGGCCAGCCTGGGACCCTGTACCAAAAGTTCAATGTGCGTCTGCATGTGACACATATATTGTCAGAACGGTTCCTGGATGACCCATGTCACGCTGCTTCATAGACATTCACGTTCACATGAACACACACTCTCTCTCTCTCTCTTTCTCTCTAGCTCATCTAAAATGTGCAGTCCATGGTCGGATGATGACTGGCCTACCACAGGATACCTGCGGCCACAGCGGATGGCCTTTGGGCATGCATCGAAGCAGCATGGGTGGACATATCCTATACGGACATCTGAAGTCTCTTCTTCCCAATGTCGTGTCGTGTAACAGCGGTTATTGCCACCTGTAGTAGAGCGACACTGTATTGAGCTCCCCATGTTCTGTACGGTGCGTCCTACCGAGCTTCAAGAGTAATCATGTTGCTTGTGTATTATGGGCATTCTGTCCAATAAATCAGGTTGGGACTACTCATGACCTTCTTGGTATTGCAATTTCAATGGCCAGTGGTGTAGTTAAGTGCTATCAATAGACTCGTTCCCGACTTAATTTATTTAGTAAATTTATTATTAATGCACTAATTCTAGGCATCCACATACTTCAATAGACGGTGATTGATTGTGTTATAATGTGAGTGTATTAGGGAAAATACACTAACGTTTGTGAAAAATGTAACACCAAGAAGGATACATGTGATTGCAATTAACATTATACCACAGATTAGGTACATCACAATACACAATTGATTAGGATTACAGAACTGTACATGATCCTTATCCTTGAGAATTCAGTATGATGTTGTAATGATGCAATATTATTAATTTTTCGGGACACGGGTGTAAAATTCTTTTGTGTGTATGAAGCTTTGGAAAGCTTCGTAGTAATTTTATCGGGTTTGAAGTTTAAAGCCGTGGTGGCTTGTTTCCCGTGATAGTTTATCCGGCAGATGTGTGCTATTGTAGGTTATCGGGCGGACGTCTGCTGTTTACATTTTATCAGGAGTCCATTTACCGTTTCGTTTCAAAAGTTTTCAGTTTTTTGTTAAGCGTCAGCATTATTTAGAAATTTTCAGGCTGTGTCATACACATTTTATACAAGAAGTTCGTTTTTGTTGATGTTGGCGACGTCGACAAGTTTTAGTTCCTCAGGCGCAGTTTTGTTGACGGCGAAGTTCGTTTATGTTGACGGCGCAGGATTAGTGCCTGTGGCATAGTTACGATAATACGATAACGTTGTGGAGATAACGTTGTGGAGAGCGTGTGTGGCCAGGCCCTTATATCAGGAGAGGGGGGCAAGAGGCAGAACAAAAGACGCGTCTGTCTGTCGCCCTTCCATCAGTTTCTTCAAGCAGTTCCTCCAAGCAGTTGGAGTAGTGCTTCAGAGTCAGTCGGCAGCGAGGGCCGTTACAGCAGTTTCGTCAGTCGTCAGAAGCATCATACAATGCTAGTTTAGGTCGCGTTTGGGCGCAACGCTAAACCCCCACATCGGCCACAAGACTTTATTATCTCATCCGCCAGTGTGGGAGGTAGCAGCATTATATTTATTTCGATGCAAGTTTGGAGACGTTAATAACCTGTAAACTACGGTGGCGCTGGTCTGTACTTTTATATTTATCTGTGAGAGGTTCGTACTCTGCATACTGGCAATTTGTTTGTGAACTGTGAAACTTAAATAGTTAAATAAACATAGATAACAAAATACTCTGGAACTTTATTTCTTAATCAATCGGCGTAAATTGTAATTGTACTGAGTCTCGTGTTTCTACCACATGCTGTAATTGAAGCTCCTAAACGTCGTGGCATATAATCAAAAACTACCTGGATATGTTCCTGTGGAATCTCCCTCTACACAGTTTGTATGCGAGTCCACAAAGTATCAACAGTGGTTGCTGGAGGTCCGTGACGAACAAGTCGATGACCAACCATATCCCAGACATGTTCGATGGGTGACATGTCAGGCGAACGTGTAGGCCAGGGAAGGAGTGGTGCCTGTCGTTCTTTGAAAGAGGCTTGCACATTCCTTGCCAGATGTAGCCAGGCTTTGTCCTTCTGCCTGTGGGGTTGCCTGAAGTAGGATCACTACCTAGGGCTCTAAAAACTCCCTGATGTTGTGGTTGCTGTTCAGATTGCCCTCTATACATAGGAGTTGAGATCGCATGTTGTATCCAATTGTGCCACAAACCATCACACTTGGCGTTTGTCCGCTATGCCGCTTCACAATGTAGGCGGCCAGATTACAGTGACCATGGTAGCGTCTAACACGTATGCGGCCATCACTGTAGGGCAGGCTGAAGCGGGACTCGTCCGAAAACACTACATTTTGCCACTCAGCACGCCATCGACGGCGTTCAAGTGCCCATTGCAGTCTGAAGCGTTTGTGATTTCTGGACAATGGAAGTCGACGCAATGGCATGCGTGCCACCAGTCCAGCCCGCAGCAGATGGCGTCGAACCATCGACGCAGCAGGTCCACGCCTGTTGCAGTGCTCCAGTGTACAGCCAACACTGTGTACGAGGCTGTATGGTCCGTTGCGGACAAGATGGCAGTCATCCCGTGCTGTGGTTACATTGCGTGGTCCCTCGTCTATCCACTGGTTCCACACACGCATCACTGTCGTAGCAGCATGCCCTATGCGAGCCGAAATTTCACGGTATGACAAACCCGTTTCCTGGAGACCAATAATTTTGCCTCGTTCGAACTCACTCACATTCTGATATGGCGCTCTTTTACGTCGACGAGGCATACTGGCGCTTGCTTTCACTTCGTTTGACGACTCTTCACTGTCTGAGCTTGGCGTAACGCGGACCTTTCCGGTCACACAAGAGAGGGCGCTGCTGGGCCTACGTGTACGCCATCTCTGTGCAATCGTATTAACTTATTACTGGTACACTTTTATACTCATCCTCCGAGTTTGGATTCAGTTGGGTCATTCTTTCTGGGTGTTGCAATTTTCACAAACAGCAGTGTGTGTAATAAGTTAACTGTTGTAGACAGCCGAGACTACTCCTTGTAGTGCGTGGAACCTTTTGGCACTACAAGGTCGGTCCTCTGTTGCCTGACGGACAACAAGATCTGTCCGTCTGTTGCCTGACGGACGTTTTGTCCACATGGGGTTTCCCCTTAAAATTCACAACCTTTCTTACATTCCATATAGGCGGTTAGACTACACACATTTTGCCTATTAAGCATTTTCCTGACAAGCATTTTGCCCACAGAAGTTTATATTTCAGGTTAGACAAACTGTTGTTAGGTAAAAGGCGCGGGCACCTGTGCTGTGGTAGCGACATTAGCTGACCATATCCTTGAACCAGTCCTCCCCGGTTATGGCGTGAGGGGGTGGGGGTGGAGGCATCTTGTGAAGCAGTTAGCAGGTGGAAGTGATAATCCTGGTGCATGTAGAAGGGAAGCTGCACCACTCGGGGGCTAGCAAGGGTTGAGACGAGCGAGCGAGCAAGGGGAGTTTCTCGGTGCTCGCTGGGTACTGGGGCGGGGGTTGGTAATTATTGCGAGGGGTGAGAGCTCTTCCCTGCAGTAACCGCCAAAGTTCGTCTCCAGGGAGACGTCGATGCCATACGAAAGTCATGATAACGCCGCAAGTTCTTGTCTGAAGGTGATTTTCACACACAAGAAACTGTATTAAAGGAAAATAAAAAATAATCACGGAAACATTATTGCATCCATTACTCCCATGAGGTAAAATTAAATTTTGTTCCGGAATTGGACGCACGTAATGCGGCAATACTGCGTTGCTAAATAAACAATTTTAAAACTTAAAATAAGAAATTTAATTTGAAGTTTTTATCCAGCGTGTTAAAGGAATACCTTTTTTTTAAGTAAAATTTTAAAACGAGTTTTTAAATAGTTTGTTATAAAATCCTAGCTTTGTATAATTGTGCGAGGAATGCTAACGCTGCCACCAGTAAGCTCTGCCGGCATTTGTGGCAGAATGTTTGCAGTTTCACGCAGACGTTTTATTTAAAAAGCGTGATTTTAACAGTGCTGCAACACCAGCAGGAACGCAAATATTTTTTTCAGTTCGTTGTTGTGTAAAACCCATGGCAAATTTTGACATCAACTTATTTCATCAACACAAATCAGTTCAGCCTACATGAGGGGGTTGAGTTAAAATATTTAAGTTTAAGTGAGTACGAGCGAAAACACAGGAAACAATAAATTCTAAAAATAGTTTTTTTTTTTTTAATCTCAGGAAATCTAACATTTACTTAACAGAGGTTTTCATTTGCACTAGGCAATGGAAGCGCCAACAGGGCGAAGTCACTAGTGCAGTGAAGGATGTGACGTCACACTGTGAAGTCGCTGCCTGCAATCTTACAGCGCGTATCTTTTGTTGTCGCAAGTACTAGCAAATCGTGTATGGTGGTATTAATGTCAAGATGGCCGGGTTTTCTCGCGCGAATATAGGCCTTATCGCCACCTCTTCCTCACTCAAACACGACCCCACAGGAGTGGATTCCTTAAGAGGATTATTGATTCGCGTAAAATGTTTGCTTCGGTTCGGCGGCCAACCGAGACAATCTTTTCTGCCATCTCGAGCAGGCCGTCAGAGGATTACCGCTCAACACAGTGCGCATGCGCGTAGCTCAGTAATCCAGGTTGTGGTGATTCATCTTCATAATTATCTATATCTACCACTTTTTATTTTTATCCTGAATTATATATTTATAGAGAAGGAATAGCAAAAATGGTTATAAAAAAAAACATTTTTAGGGATTTCTTGCGCAGTTTTATAAAGGCAAAGGATAAAAGTGCAAAATGGCATCGGTAGTTTCATCCATAGACTTATATCGAGCGTAATGATATTCTATTGTTACAGATCTAGATTGCGAGTAATTCAGCTTCCCGGCAATGTATATCACAGCCTTCAGAGGGCCAGTCCCAATGCCTCCTTGTGACGAAGTAAACTTGAGGTGTTCCGAATGTCACACTAGGGACTCCCCTTAATGAAACGAGCTGCTAACTGGACGCCGGCCGGTGGTATTGTTTCTCCTCTGTGCGAGCGGCCTTGCTGTGACCTTCGTTATCACGCGAGTGATGGCGAACTGACGGCGTATCGCTATAAGCTGCCGTCATACATCGCCGACATTGATTCCTGACTCATTTACATGTAGAGCGCGGAACTCTGCCCCGGGAGGGGAGGTGATTGACGAGACAGCGGCCGGTAACGCAATAAACAAACGATTTGATTTGCCGCTCTCACCGGACGCCGGTCTGCAGGGTTGCCAACTTTGTGATTCACTCCCCAAATCTAATAATCCCTGAAGAAGGTCAGCTGGTGATTTATGTAAAAATGTGGTGTCAGGTGTAGTGATTTGAAAGAAGGCTGAAACATTTTTGTTGTCAAATTATTGTACTTTTGCGTCTTTGGGATCGTTCATTTACCCGGAAACGATGTACACTTTTAGAAATCGGGATGATATCTTGAGATGCATATTACAAGTTTTATTGCAGGTGATTATCTCTTTGCAGGTAGTCGTGCGGGCTTCCTCTTGCAGGAATAATAACACTGTTTAGCCTTGTCATAATCGTAGTTTTGGGAACCTTCATAATGGGAAAGTACTTGAAGTATCCAATTATACAGTTTGGGAGTATGAACTGTGCATTTGTACATATATCTAGCAAATACGTTATTAAAATATTTCAGATGGATTTCTTATTTTGATAT
>NQII01001404.1:204610-216416 GCA_002778355.1 Clitarchus hookeri
TTATATGATAGCGGCGGTGACAAGTCAATGGATTGTTTTGAATGACATGCGATGATAGGCCGGTGGCCGCGTATATGTTGCAGAAAGCTAGCTGACACGATAATCCTTTTTGCGGTGCGCGCTGCTGACCCTGGTTATATTGAGTTTCTGCGTCTGTTTCAGGAATTTGCTATTTATTTACTGCCTTAGATTCTGTTCGCATGACTCGGGGTGCGTCGAACTTTCCAGATTAAGGCCAGCAGAGTATAAATTGTACGACGGGCCTCCGGGCCGAGTAGTAGTTGAGTAGTTGAATGGATGAGTGGATAAGTTTCAGCGGCAGACGACAGGCGGCGGGAGAAGTGACTTGCGGAAGGGAAATATGCGACTGCGAGTATCAAGCAGTGAAGAGTGCGGCTGGCAGGCTGGACTATTGGACTAGATGCGTGAGTAACTGATATCAGAAGTGGGATGGAGGCAATTATAAATTAATCAATTGTAAATAAAGTTAGACTATAGGCAAGTAGTTAGTGATTTTAAAACAAATAAATTAATTGCAATAGTTGTG
This sequence comes from Clitarchus hookeri, assembly GCA_002778355.1. Classification (NCBI taxonomy): domain Eukaryota; kingdom Metazoa; phylum Arthropoda; class Insecta; order Phasmatodea; family Phasmatidae; genus Clitarchus; species Clitarchus hookeri. The sequence continues at coordinate 205,158 of NQII01001404.1, forward strand.
GGTGAAAATTATTAAGACTGTTTTGTACAATTGAAGCAGTGAATTGTAATTAGGAAAATGTCAGCAGAACTGGAAACACTAAAAGCATTAATTGAGGGTCTAGGTAGCAGAATGGTTAGTGCGAGAGCAAGTGTAAATAGCTTGAAAGAACATGTAAATAACCAAGTTAGTTCTGTAATAGCAAGTGTAAACGAGAATGTAAATAGCCAAATAACTAATGTAAGAAAATAGATAACGTAGACAGGAAAATGGCACTGTAAATGAAACTGTAGNCTGACGCAGTGAATTGTAATTAGGAAAATGTCAGCAGAACTGGAAACACTAAAAGCATTAATTGAGCGTCTAGGTAGCAGAATGGTTAGTGCGAAAGCAAGTGTAAATAGCTTGAAAGAAGATGTAAATAACCAAGTTAGTTCTGTAATAGCAAGTGTAAACGAGAATGTAAATAGCCAAATAACTAATGTAAGAAAATAGATAACGTAGACAGGAAAATGGCACTGTAAATGAAAATGTAGACAGGAAAATACAGGGCATTAGCGAGTTGATGAATATGAGAGTTGACTCTGTGGACNCACTGTAAATGAAAATGTAGACAGGAAAATACAGGGCATTAGCGAGTTGATGAATATGAGAGTTGACTCTGTGGACAAGAAGATTGACAGTGTAAATGGAAAAGTGGACAGTGTAACTGAAGTAGTGGGCAGTGTCTGTGAAAGGAAGGACAGCGTCGAGAACGAACTGAAACAGAAGATCAGTGCATTGCAGAAGGAATTGCACGAATCTCTTTGACAGCGGGGTTTCATTATCACCACACCGGCAGACGAGAGGAAGTAGCACTAACACAGCGACCTCGGAGGAGAGCCAGCGGCGTTGTGGAGTTGGTATCAGTGCATTGCAGAAGGAATTGCACGAATCTCTTTGACAGCGGGGTTTCATTATCACCACACCGGCAGACGAGAGGAAGTAGCACTAACACAGCGACCTCGGAGGAGAGCCAGCGGCGTTGTGGAGTTGGTATCAGTGCATTGCAGAAGGAATTNTACCGGCAGATGAGAGAAGTGAAGAAGTAGCACTAACACAGCGACCTCGGAGGAGAGCCAGCGGCGTTGTGGAGTTGGTGTCGTGCAGCCAGCAGTGTGGAAGGGGGTCTCAATTACGACGGCCACACTTCAAGGCAGGAGTACCAACGCCAGTTCGAAATAGTCGCTACCCTGAATGGCTGGACAACAGAACAGCGGTCTTGCTGCCTCGCGGCCGTACTGTGAGGCCCCGCATTCAGCATACTACAATCTCTGCCAGAGCGACATCGACTGGAGTACCTCGCACTGGTATCGGCCTTGGAGCTAGGTTTAGTGAACGTGTACCTGCGACATGCCCACCATGCCCAACTGCGAAGCCGCACCCAGAGACAAGGGGAGCCACTGCAGTGGCTATGGCAAGACATCGCGCGGCTTTTACAACTATGAGAACGACGATAAAAACACATCTCAAGTCCACTGCCAGGGCTACTTGCCATTCCTTGAATACTGTACAAAACTCAGATACGCCCCTCAGGCGTCCATGTAACAATACGTGTGTGTGTATATATATATATACAGAATGTTCTGAAATTTAACGCCGAAATTTTGGGAAATAATTTCTTATGAAAATTAAGTCGAAAATATACAGGACACCATATACCTAAACGGGATATTAAATGAGATATGCGCGTATGAAAATTGGGTGTTGAAAATGTATTTTTGCCGAATGCCTTGTACAACGCCTACAAAGTCCGCAGCGGAAAGGTGGCTTATGCTTCCCATGCTGCAGAGTCACATGCGTGATGCTGACCGTCCTCGGTCTGTGCGTGCGTACTGTTCGGCTTGAGGAAGTGATACGTCAGCACATTAGCGACATGGCCTCCACTAGTACACGCTCCATAGCGCGCCAAATAGGTGTGTCCCATTCAACCATGTAGGACGTACTGTGAGTACATCGCCGCCATCACCTACCGCTGGCAGAAACTACAAGGCATTCAGCGAAAATACGTTTAAAAAACCCAATATTCCCAGGCTCATATCTCCTTTAATATTCTGTTTAGGTATATGGTGTTCGTATATTTTCGACTTTACTTTTCATAAGGAATTACCTCCCGCGTCGGCGTTTAGTTTTCGAACAACCTGTATAAAGCAAAACGAGCAAAAATCAATGTTTCAAACTGCGACAGTTTTTTATATATTTTATTTAAATTTAATTTGGTATAGGTTGAAAACATACTGGTAATTTTTGTTCATTGATTTAGAGATTTTCTCGGAAAAAAGTTGGCAACTCTGTCTCAGAGTCACCGGCGACGCCGCGTCGCTCTGACGTCATCAAGGTCAATGTCCTCGCCTTGCTCATGTACAGTTTTTCCTAAACCTTCGTTCCTCTGCAGTTAAACGTCGGTTTTTCTTTCTTTTCCACTCATCTTGCGTACTAGTCGAACATACTACACACGGTTCAAGTCCTACTTACTCACGGCGTTCATTGGTTCAGTGAAGCTGGCTACATTGCCATGTATTTGCCTAAACTNCGGTTCAAGTCCTACTTACTCACGGCGTTCATTGGTTCAGTGAAGCTGGCTACATTGCCATGTATTTGCCTAAACTTCCAATCACATTATGCAACTGCATGTTTAGACGTGTGTAAGCCGAGATACTCTGATGGAACACGTGTGTTGCTTGTTTTGCAGAGTGCTGTACGGGAACAAGATCAAGGATCTACCGGCCGGAGTGTTTCATGGCCTGACATCTCTGCAACTGCTGTAAGTAGAACACTGTGAGTTGCCAGTCTTACTCAAGCGATTTCAATTAAATTCATCAGTTAACAAACCTCCGCGATGCTAAGGAAAACTGTTACAAAGACGTTAAGTTTTTTTTTTATTAATGACGTTGTAAATGCTTGCATCGTAAATATATTTCTTTCAAACAAATTATTTCAAGATCTTATAATTATATAACAACCTAAGCGTGTGCCAAACCCAGTCACAATTTCTATAAAATATCAATGTAATTTTATTTATTCATCATGTGACATTTATAAAAATAATTTTCTTTTATTTATCGTGTGTAACAAGTTGAGATAGTCGCCGATCTCCCACCTTGCTTCTGTGATGACTGTTTCCAACTTGCTTGAGGAAACTCCATGGTTGATTCATTCCTGGATTATACACGATTGGATCCAGTAGAGATGTATTGTGGTATTAATTAATAGTCAATCTTGTTCTCTCCGGTTGTCTTTTAAATTGGAAATACGTAACAAATATGTTCGCTTGATTTACCTTATTTTTTACAGTTACGATTGAGTGCATTAAGTATGTGGCATGATGCTAGTGTGAGATCATCCACGTGTTATCCCCCAGTTACCGAGCCAGGCTCCACACCTGCATCTGTAATGTCAAGATGTTAGACGCGGAATTGGGTCTGCCTGGTCGTGTGTTAAGGCGCCTACCTCGCATTCTACAAGACCTGGGTCGAATCCCAGACAAGTACACCCGTGTTCTTCCAGATTTCCCATTCCCGGCCAGAGCCGCAGCAGTTTCGTAATATGAGCCTTCCTTTCTCTCCCGCCAAATCGCTGAGAGAAGGAAAAAAATAACAACAATTATAGCTGTTAAATAATGCGGATGAAAGGCATAGCAAGGACAACGCGATTGTTTTCGTTAGAAGATGTAAAACAAAATAAAATTATTTTAGTAAATNGATGAAAGGCATAGCAAGGACAACGCGATTGTTTTCGTTAGAAGATGTAAAACAAAATAAAATTATTTTAGTAAATGTGAGCATGAACTAACTAAAAGGCTTAAATAACTTCAGTCCTACTGCTATTAAAATAATTTTGCTTGGTAAAATGTTTCAAGACTTTTATGCAGCTTATTATAGGGCATTGTAATGTTATGTAATGCAACGTCACAAAATGTGAGTGATGTTCGTCTTGCTTGCAGACTGCTTAACGCCAACGAGATATCGTGCATCCGCAGTGATACCTTCAAAGATCTGCACAGCCTGAATCTGCTGTAAGTATTGCATTTCATTTCCAACCGCCAGCGTTTCCAGTTTGCATGCTAACTGCCGTAGGTTAGGAAACTTCATACTCCACTTCACGCAAATTAATCAACTGTTATATACTTTTGAACTGATAATTCAACTAAAATCAATTCTTTCTAGAGGTTACTGATAGAATTGACTTCGTGTTACAAATTCTAAACCATGTTACTGGCAGTAGCCTGGATGACTGTTTGTGCCGGTTGTTGCTGATGTTCTGATTTGTAAAACAAATGTCCATTGCTGTATGGGTAGCATTACACAAAGCTGTGTTTGTACCACTGGATGATGTAAATACTTAGAGCGACGTTGCGACTAGCTTTATGACAAATTGTAATTTTCCTNTGTGTTTGTACCACTGGATGATGTAAATACTTAGAGCGACGTTGCGACTAGCTTTATGACAAATTGTAATTTTCCTCATTGCCTAGAAACAATTGATGGCAAGCACGTTAGAATTATGAATCCACCACAATCTGGTTCAATGTTCTACAATTATAAGAGTTACTTTTCTATTGTTTTGATAGCAGTAGCAGACAGCAAGTAGAAGTTAGTTTACGTTGACGTTGGAGCATATGGTCGAGAATCTGATCCAACTGTATTGAGCCATAGCAACGAATTATAATGTGTACTGGACATGGCTTAGTTAGAGAAACAGTGTCACTTTTCTCTCATAAAAATAAATGTAAACTTCATTTCGAAAAAAAAAATGAATTCGAAGGTTTTTTTCTTCTTTTTTATTGCCAATCTTATCGCGGTGAAATTCATTGCAGCCATTTTCGTGNAATGAATTCGAAGGTTTTTTTCTTCTTTTTTATTGCCAATCTTATCGCGGTGAAATTCATTGCAGCCATTTTCGTTTTCAATTAGACTTCATTCTTAGATGCAACAAAAAAAACTGAAACTATTCAACTGACTTTTGATGGTTCTCAGGTCTAATGTTAATCGTGAGTTAACTCCTCACAATTAACTACTAATTTAATAAATCTTTGTGTACTATTGCACAAAATTATTAGTTTTGATGTGAACACCAAGTATGCTTGNGATGAAAGGCATAGCAAGGACAACGCGATTGTTTTCGTTAGAAGATGTAAAACAAAATAAAATTATTTTAGTAAACGTGAGCATGAACTAACTAAAAGGCTTAAATAACTTCAGTCCTAGTGCTATTAAAATAATTTTGCTTGGTAAAATTTTACAAGACTTTTATGCAGCTTATTATAGGGCATTGTAATGTTATGTAATGCAACGTCACAAAATGTGAGTGATGTTCGTCTTGCTTGCAGACTGCTTAACGCCAACGAGATATCGTGCATCCGCAGTGATACCTTCAAAGATCTGCACAGCCTGAATCTGCTGTAAGTATTGCATTTTATTTCTAACCGCCAGCGTTTCCAGTTTGCATGCTAACTGCCGTAGGTTAGGAAACTTCGTACTCCACTTCACGCAAATTAATCAACTGTAATATACTTTTGAACTGATAATTCAACTAAAATCAATTCTTTCTAGAGGTTACTGATAGAATTGACTTCGTGTTACAAATTCTAAACCATGTTACTGGCAGTAGCCTGGATGACTGTTTGTGCCGGTTGTTGCTGATGTTCTGATTTGTAAAACAAATGTCCATTGCTGTATGGGTAGCATTACACAAAGTTGTGTTTGTACCACTGGATGATGTAAATACTTGGAGCGACGTTGCGACTGGCTTTATGACAAATTGTAATTTTCCTCATTGCCTAGAAACAATTGATGGCAAGCACGTTAGAATTATGAATCCACCACAATCTGGTTCAATGTTCTACAATTATAAGAGTTACTTTTCTATTGTTTTGATAGCAGTAGCAGACAGCAAGTAGAAGTTAGTTTACGTTGACGTTGGAGCATATGGTCGAGAATCTGATCCAACTGTATTGAGCCATAGCAACGAATTATAATGTGTACTGGACATGGCTTAGTTAGAGAAACAGTGTCACTTTTCTCTCATAAAAATAAATGTAAACTTCATTTCGAAAAAAAAAATGAATTCGAAGGTTTTTTTCTTCTTTTTTATTGCCAATCTTATCGCGGTGAAATTCATTGCAGCCATTTTCGTTTTCAATTAGACTTCATTCTTAGATGCAACAAAAAAAACTGAAACTATTCAACTGACTTTTGATGGTTCTCAGGTCTAATGTTAATCGTGAGTTAACTCCTCACAAGTAACTACTAATTTAATAAATCTTTGTGTACTATTGCACAAAATTATTAGTTTTGATGTGAACACCAAGTATGCTTGACTGAAAGATGCAACGTAAAGAAAAGAAATAAACGACACCGATTTTGGGATCGGTAAATAAATAAGATTATCTTTACCTCACAACATCAACTAAAACATTAAATAAACCTTTAATATATCAAGAGTCAGTGTCAACACTAATGTTTAACGTCGTTACATCACGCTGGGTAGTTCTAGCGAGTTGCATGTATAAGATCAGTTGATCGCCGTCTTGTATGTCTGTCAGCAGAACTCCTCGCAGAGCCATTGTATTATCTACCTGTGTTACAAGTACGGTATGTTGTGTTGCAGGTCTTTGTATGACAACAACATTCAGACCTTAACCAACGGCACCTTCGACGCCATGAGGACCATACAGACACTGTAAGTATTCACTCATCATATATGGCATTTTTACATTAATGTTGTTTAGTTTGGTAATTATGTGCTAATAATACTGTGTAGTTGTTAACGTGAAGACTTGTTTGAAATCAGACCTACAAATAGGATAGCAGGACGGAAACGGCGATGTGACGTATACAGGGTGGTCCATTCGGACACTGTACCTTCCTGACTAATAACACGATTGGAATACATTTAGTCTCATTCCATGGGGTAAACGACTACAATGCGAGCACGACGTCGAGTTGGTTCTGCGCATGCGCAAGGCGTGGGTGGGGGCCCGCGGCGACTAGCAGCCGGGCTGCACATCTCGCGACTCCCACGTGCTAACGCGCTGATTCTCGCGTCAAGATNGGCCCGCGGCGACTAGCAGCCGGGCTGCACATCTCGCGACTCCCACGTGCTAACGCGCTGATTCTCGCGTCAAGAGAAATATATATCGTCTAGATATGTGGACCGAAGCCATAGCAGCCAACTATCCATTTCGTTACTTTAATTTCATTCCCGTATATCAAATATAATATTCACGTACAATCCTCGGCAGTCACACCGACACAACCACACACCGATATTTTTTCGTCTTACGCTTAAGCTAATTGAATTGCGGGTTTTCTAATCTGCTGTTTGCAACATTATCTATTTACGATCACAATTATTTGTGGTATCGGATCTAGTTCAAGAAGTATCAATTCAGTTGCAGTTTCGAAGTAGGAAAGTGCGAGCACAGACGGTGCGACATTCTTAGCGATCTTCGCCCTTAGTGAGCAAGCAAGGTGCTACATCTCGCCAACAGCGAGGTCATTAGTAACAGAACAACGAACTCACACGAACAGCAACAGGGACATGACGCGTATCACAGAACTGTCACGGCATTCGTCAGCAGGGATATCGGAAAACAATGAAAAACCTAGATTACGATGGCCGGACCAGAAATCTAATGGGATTCTAATGGGTTTAAATTATGCTACCTGGCTTGATAAATATGAACATGAAACTATAGATCAATAAATGCACGGCTGCAATCATAAATACAGGATTACTAATTGGAAAACGGTGCCAGATGTTCTGGAGGGACGTGTGATTTTCGCCCCGACTACACACCAGGTTTTTTTTAAAAGGAGCCGTAACGTTTTCACATTTGCATCACCTTATATTTTCATTTTTATGGTTTTAAATTACTTTGACCGAACTGTGTCCTATAATGCTCATTGTGTCCACGGGTAAAAACTATATGTGACTTAATGCATCAACACAGGGCGAGATGATAGAAGTGAAATATTCAAAGAAAATCTAAGTGTTCTGAAGACCGTCTCTTCTCTTTAATTCCAACCAATTACTTTATCTATATGGAAATGTGACTACATATGTACGAGACTCGCTGGTGCATTTCATCACCAGCCTACCATACTGCCATGTTCATTACCAGCCTACCATACCGCCATGTTCATTACCAGCCTACCATACCGCAATGTTCATTAAAAGCCTACTATATCGCCATGTTCATTATCAGCCTACCATACCGCAATGTTCATTACCAGCCTACAATACCGGAATATTAATCTCCGTTAATTTTATGGTGAAGCTCAGGTTATCGTAACTGTTCGATGCTCCATTTAGCAAAGATGTTGTTTTTACATCCAAACCTCATCTGGAATGCGNCTCAGGTTATCGTAACTGTTCGATGCTCCATTTAGCAAAGATGTTGTTTTTACATCCAAACCTCATCTGGAATGCGAATTGAGGATGTTACCACAAACTATAAGTTGTTCAATTAACTATGCGTCGGACATCGGTATCGTGCCGGACGGTGCCACTGGTCACCGGGTTTTCTTGGGGATNGTTGTTCAATTAACTATGCGTCGGACATCGGTATCGTGCCGGACGGTGCCACTGGTCACCGGGTTTTCTTGGGGATCTCCCTTTTCCCTTGCACATGAATTCAGGCGCTGCTCCATACTCACCTCGCTTCACCCTCATTGGCTCTCAAGACCTCGATTTTAAGGGCCACCCAAATCTCTCCATTGCACTCTCCACTGAGCGANCTTCACCCTCATTGGCTCTCAAGACCTCGATTTTAAGGGCCACCCAAATCTCTCCATTGCACTCTCCACTGAGCGAAATCTGCACTACACTAACGTTTGTGAAAAATGCAACACCAAGAAGGATACATGTGATTGAAATAAACTGTATATCACAGATTAGGTACATGACAATACACAATTGATTAGGATTACAGAACAGTACATGATCCCTGTCTGCTACAATCAAAGCCCCTAAATCCCGTGGCATGGAATCAGAGAGGGCCTGGATATGTTCCTGGGGAATCTCCCTCCACGCAGTTTGTATACGAGTCCTTAAAGTATCAACAGTGGTTGCTGGAGGTCCGTGACGAACAAGTCGCCGACCAACCATATTCCAGACATGTTCGATGGGCGACATGTCAAGCAAACGTGCAGGCCGGGGAAGCAATGGTGCCCGTCGTTTATTGAAGAAGGCTTGCACATTCCTTATCAGATGTAGCCGGGCATTGTCCTGCTGAAATATGGAATGTGGAGTCGCCTGAAGGAAGGGCAGTACCTTGGGCTCTAAAACCTCCCTGATGTAGAGGTTGCTGTTCAGATTGCCCTCAATACATAGGAGTCGAGATCGCATGTTGTATCCAATGGCGCCCCAAACCATCACACTTGGCGTTTGTCCGCTATGCCGCTTCACAATGCAGGCTGCCAGATTACAGTCATCATGGTAGCGTCTAACACATATGCGACCATCACTGTAGGACAAATTGAAGCGGNGTAGAGGTTGCTGTTCAGATTGCCCTCAATACATAGGAGTCGAGATCGCATGTTGTATCCAATGGCGCCCCAAACCGTCACACTTGGCGTTTGTCCGCTATGCCGCTTCACAATGCAGGCTGCCAGATTACAGTCATCATGGTAGCGTCTAACACATATGCGACCATCACTGTAGGACAAATTGAAGCAGGACTCGTCCGAAAACACTACATTTTGCCACTCAGCACGCCATCGACGGCGTTTCACGTGCCCATTGCAGTCTGAGGCGTTTGTGGTTTCTGGACAATGGAAGTCGACGCAATGGCATGCGTGCCACCAGTCCAGCCCGCAGCAGACGGCGTCGAACCANTGGTTTCTGGACAATGGAAGTCGACGCAATGGCATGCGTGCCACCAGTCCAGCCCGCAGCAGACGGCGTCGAACCATAGACGCAGACAGGTCCACGCACGTTGCAGTGCTCCAGTGTAGAACCAACACTGTGGACGATGCTGTACGGTCCGTTACGGCCATGCGGACAAGATGGCAGTCATCCCGTGCTTTGGTCACATTGCGTGGTCCAGTACCCGCTCGTCGCTGCGTACGACCCTCGTCTATCCACTGGTTCCACACACGCATCACTGTCGTAGCAGCATGCCCTGTGCGAGCCGAAATGTCACGGTATGTCGAACTCACTCACATTCTGATATGGCGCTCTTTGACGTCGACGAGGCATACTGGCTCTTGCTTTCACTTCGTTTGACGGCTCTTCACTGACTGAGCTTGGCGTAACACGGACCTTTCCGGTTACACAAGAGAAGGCGCTGCTGGTACACTGTTCTACACATCGTCCGAGTTTGGGCTTCATTCGGGTTATTCTTTCTGGGTGTTGCAATTTTCACAAACAACAGTGTATTAAAGGGCACTGCCTANTTTTCACAAACAACAGTGTATTAAAGGGCACTGCCTACCGGCTGGCAGCTGCGAAATTTAAATAAGAAATTCCGTGTTAAGGAAATTTTGCCTCAGTGAGCTAATGTTAAAGATATATGTTTCAAACCAAATGTATACTTCACAAATTTTTCAGGAGAAGTTCCCTACAGTGGAGATGTTTACATAACGCGTATAACCTGTTTGCAAGGAATTTTAAAATTAATGATCTACAAAAAGTACATACTGCCTAACTGTTTTGAAAATATACGCTCGTAAAGATCTTTTCGTAAAATATTCGTGAAGAATACGTTTTGTTTGAAACGCTTATATTTAAAATCAACGCACTGAAGCAAAATTTCCTTAACATGGGCTTTCGTATTAAATTTTTCAGCTGCTTAGGCAGTGCCCAAAAGTTACCAACGACGACGTGTTTTTTTTTTCCAAGTCGAATAGGACGACTGTGAGGTTCCGGCCGATTTGCCAGCAGTTGTCTGGGTCGTAATCGCGGCTTGCATACTTCTCGCTTCAGCCGAACTCACCCAAAAGCACAGGAGTCACTTCTTGGACGTTGAATTATTTTATGTGGTCGCCGGAAGTGCGTAGTTATTCCGACTGCCACTTTCAAAACTGGCGAACAAACACACGGCGCAATGGATCGCTATTCCTTTGTTACACCACGAGAAAGGAGGGGGAAAGAAAATAAAATAAAAAGTGCGAGGTAGCGGGAAAGTTTTTCCCCCCAGCAGAGCTGGGAAAGGAGTGGTGCAGGCGACGGAGATAAAGAATAAAGGCGGCGGTGTGGGGAGCCTTGTCGCGGTGAAATTTAAAGCGATGCCAATAG
>NQII01001404.1:216666-323344 GCA_002778355.1 Clitarchus hookeri
TTTTTTTTTTTTTATTTTGTTATCAGTACAAACCCATTCTATTATATGTTTAGACGCCGTAGCTGTGAATTATTGTTAATATATTAATTATTGCCTTCCCTCGTAAATCCCTTCAAAAAAATTTCGTAAATATATCATTTCATAAACTTTCGTAAACAATATATTAGAAATTGCAATTCCTCATATATTTAATTGTAAACTGGAAGTATTTTCAATTCTACGCGCGTTCTTTCTTCATCAAAGCACATTAATTAGATTTTTTAACGGCACAAGAACAAAATGAGTATTTCGTCAAGCAGAGCTCTCCATTTTATTTTATACGAGAAGAAGANATTTTTTAACGGCACAAGAACAAAATGAGTATTTCGTCAAGCAGAGCTCTCCATTTTATTTTATACGAGAAGAAGAAAACGTCATAGTTTCCGCCGTTTCCTGTTGGCTGAGACCTACTGACGTCATTAAGTTCAGGCAATCTCGTGTATGCTCGTATTTAGTAAGGATTCAAACTAAACTTGCTGAAGCCGCACGAAGCTTAAACTGAAATGGACGGAGCATAGGAAATGTAGTGAGGGTTGGAATGTCAACTACAGGAAGTGGGAGTGGTGCTTCACTTCTAGGCGAGTCTGTGCAGGGTCTAGACGAGTCTGTGCACGTGACTTGTGGCCCGCGCAGGGCCACCAACCACAGTCGCCTGCCGCCAGACCATTGTTTCCACCAACATCCACCGCCGACCAGTCTTACCAATTATGCTTTTCTCCCGCTAAATCAAGCTTTTTCTAAATGCGGTTTAGTGGCATAAATATTTTTATCCCACCAAACAATAAATCTAGTTTTTTTTCTTCACTGTGAGAAAAACAACTCAGTGGGTTAAATTGAAACAATAAAACAGCAAAGTTTTCCTTCCCTCGCTTCTGAGGATGCACNGAGAAAAACAACTCAGTGGGTTAAATTGAAACAATAAAACAGCAAAGTTTTCCTTCCCTCGCTTCTGAGGATGCACAAATAACCCCAATGATTCAAAGAAAACCACATCAAAAAATGTATTTATTGGTTTTATAAACGTGTGGTGTTTGAGTAGCAAAGTCATGCTTTAATTTACTGTGATTACTTTATTTGAATTAGTTTGATAGAAGTCGAGTATTTTTTAATGGAAAATAGCTTATTTTTATGTGTGGTCTATGATAATTTTTTTAAAAACTGTTTTCAACACTGCCGCTAACATACTCCGACGCCTTTCTAAAGTCTGTTCGCAATGAAGTGAGCACTTTTGAAATCAGCCATTGAAAAAATATCTCTGCCACACAAGCACTCGGGTACGCTGGCTCCCAGTTAAGTTAGCAGCGAATTTGTAAAAAAAAAAAAATAGTTCCAAAACCTGGCCTTTACGAAGAGAGTAGTATGTAAATGTTTTGTTACTAAAGTTGAAGGGATTGTTGTTGTTTTTTTTATACGCGTAAGAGCACGAATTTTTATATAATTAACACATTTGCTTTCCTAAAAATACCTTTGGTTTCCACTTTGGTGGTGCAGTGATAAAGTGAGAAGGTCCGTGACAATGTTAGTCGTACGTATTGCGGAAGGATACAAAATGAGAGGGAAGTAGTTCCTAAGCAGGACTTTCACAAGTACTCACTTAACTGTGAACAGACTATACAATATTATTGTCGAAGTTTTCGTCAGTTATAACGTACCTCATGTATGTTTGTTGACTTGTGATTTATGAGTAGTATTATGAAAATAGCATTATTTTCAACTCGGTGTTTTGCCGGTATTAGAAAATGATAATTCAAGGGAGAGAGTTGGACGCCAACTTAGATCTATATATTTTTGCCATTTTTTTTTTTAATTAAGTTTTGAAAATGTGACTTTGTTGGTGCATAGAACAGTATTTAGTTATGTTTTTAAAATTATTATCATTTATCTTATTGTACTGCTATCGTTTCTATAGTAATTTTCACAAGGTAATCAATAAATATTTCTCATTTATTCCATATTGTAAACAAATAAAGGCACCCAATTTATATTATAATAATTCAATCATCTGAGTGATATACTATGCATTGTCAAANGATATTATAATAATTCAATCATCTGAGTGATATACTATGCATTGTCAAAGAATAAATTTATATAATGAAGGTTGAACACATTTTATGACTCAAAAGCTGGTAACATTACAATGATTGCCGATTCTGCCCTTTCAGATTATATTGAAGAGGTTAAATTTGAAAACAGACCAAAAGTATTCTATATCAGATCTATATACCCATTCTATTCACAAATTTAACGTGTTATAAATCTACAATAGCGTATTCCAATGAAATGGTACTTGTATGACAGATAAATTGTGAAAAGGTGGAATTTGAAGAAAAATAAAATAAATGCTATGAAACTATGTAGAGTAAAGAAATATAGCAATTNATTGTGAAAAGGTGGAATTTGAAGAAAAATAAAATAAATGCTATGAAACTATGTAGAGTAAAGAAATATAGCAATTCATTATGGTGACCTCATGTTTTGAAATAATTGAACATTTTTTATTGATCAATTTTTTTTTTATTGAACGCATAGAACCGCATTTAAAGATAGCTTCGTGTAGCAAATACCGTGTACCAAAATACTGGTCTGGGTAGTTTTGATCAGTGTCAAGTGCACAAAGCAATATGTGCGAGTTTTGGCTGAATGTCTGCAACCCGCGGTACTTGTCTGTACTCCTCGTTGCTGAGCGCCAATATAAGGGGCTACTATAGTTTACACCAGGAGCCCTATTCTCTAACTCGAGCTTGCATAAAGACAGTCGCCGTGATTGTCTCGAGATAAACAGGGTCACAATGATGGTTATTCGTAAGCGTCTTTATATGGTATTCTGTAATCCATATCTTTATTGATGTCTTTGTGCAAAGATTTGCGTTTGGCAGCGAAGCGGGCTGTGTTGTGAAATCAACAATCTGCTTGTTGAATCATGTTTTTCCTGTTATTACAGGATGTAATGTGTCACATATTTTGTTATTATAGTAAATTTTCACCCTTAAAAGAAATTTACATTTTAATACATTTTATAACAACACTTCTAAAATAATTGTTCTTATCTCTTTAAATACAATATTTCATATGGGCCTAGTTCATGTTGAGCATCACGAGATGGCAGCACTGACCCGATGCCGAATCCGTCACTTCGTAGTTACGTTAAGTCGGAGTGCTGGAGAGTATCACTAGCGAATTATAAAATAACTTATACTCTTTAAACATATTCCAGACACCATTTATTTGTGCGGAAATGTAACAGAATGTATTTCTCGTTTAAAACTTTTTTTTTCTGTGGAACCTATTTGCTAGAATTAACCTCAATACGTCGGCCATTTCCGCACCACTTTCCTTCATAAAGACACCTTGGTGGCCTGTCTATATATAAAGACAGACCCGAGGCATTCGGAAGACAGCCATGGCGGCAAATTGAACTAAAGAATACCATTTCGCCTCGTAAAGATAGTTGAGCGGCGAATATTAAATGTGTNAGCCATGGCGGCAAATTGAACTAAAGAATACCATTTCGCCTCGTAAAGATAGTTGAGCGGCGAATATTAAATGTGGTTTCCTCTGAATCTTCAGAAGGGAGTAAAACAACCTGTCGCTGGTTTATTGTTAGAATTTCACCCACTAAGTGGTTTTTCTCTCACTGCAGAATAAAAGCTAGATTTCTCACTAGGCGGTACAAAAATATTTATGCCGCTAAACCGAACTTTGAAAAAGATAAATTTAGCGGCAAAAGAGCTAAATTGCTTGCCGTCATCAGGGAATAAGTGAGCGTTCATATTGGCACTAACCTGCCCGCGTAACACATAGGACTGTCAGTTTGGACCNAGCCATGGCGGCAAATTGAACTAAAGAATACCATTTCGCCTCGTAAAGATAGTTGAGCGGCGAATATTAAATGTGTTTTCCTCTGAATCTTCAGAAGGGAGTAAAACAACCTGTCGCTGGTTTATTGTTAGAATTTCACCCACTAAGTGGTTTTTCTCTCACTGCAGAATAAAAGCTAGATTTCTCACTAGGCGGTACAAAAATATTTATGCCGCTAAACCAAACTTTGAAAAAGATAAATTTAGCGGCAAAAGAGCTAAATTGCTTGTCGTCATCAGGGAATAAGTGAGCGTTCATATTGGCACTAACCTGCCCGCGTAACACATAGGACTGTCAGTTTGGACCNCGTCATCAGGGAATAAGTGAGCGTTCATATTGGCACTAACCTGCCCGCGTAACACATAGGACTGTCAGTTTGGACCTCCGTACTCCCGCATAGCAAACGCTGCACCCGCTATGCCGCTCTATCGTACGGTGTGCGTGAATATCGCATGTATACTTAACTTCAATTAGAAGCGAAATGCACGATTTCATCGTGAGAATAGTTAATCTTACAATTCAGTCACGGAAGTTTTACGATAACACGTCACTAACTAAAGTCGTAGCCATACAATCAAAATATTTAGTTTACTTCGAATGCTGTTTATTGTAAATATCTCACGTTTACAGACATTAAAATATATAAGAATTAAATTTCTCATTTAATCAAATATATTTACAATATACGTGTATGTGCCATATTTTTATGTGTGAAACAAATAATGGTTTCATTAATTATACTTCTTAAATTCCATAAGATAAATCTACGGGTTTAAATAATTCCGGACTGCACAATTATACGGTCTACCGTTCTAACATTACTTATTACGATCGTATGCAAACTGTAATCCAGTACAGCATATTTCTGAGAATTGTGTCAGGTGCGTATATTGCATTAAGTACTGCCAGAGGAAAGTCCCCGGTGTACCGGTTAGGGTAGTTGGTATTCTCCTGGGTATCTCGGATTCGACTGCCAACGAAGTGTGGTTGGTGCGTGTTTCCCCAGGCTGAAGAGGCAGCCACCTGAATGTTGAGCATAAGAGCCCATCCAGGGCGCCGGAGTTACTCTTGGTTTTGTGCGAGGCCAACCAAAGTCCCCACACCAGAGGTCTTCCTGGGTGGCGCGGGGTTGTTTCCTCTTANTCTTGGTTTTGTGCGAGGCCAACCAAAGTCCCCACACCAGAGGTCTTCCTGGGTGGCGCGGGGTTGTTTCCTCTTAACTCCCCCTTTCTTTCTTTTGGCAGGGGTCGCGGTGGCTGAGCGGCTAGATTGCTCGTCTCCCACCAAGGTGAACCGGGTTCAATCCTTGGCCGGGTCACTCCGGATTTTCGCGTGCTGACGATGCCGCAGGTTGACTGGTTTTCTCGGGGATCTCCCGTTTCCCCTGCCCTTGCATTCCGGCTCTGCTCAAGACCTCGTGGTTTAAGAGCCGCCCATCTCTCAACTCAACTCTTTCTTGTGGCTTTCTATCGGGACCACGTAATTTACCGCCCCTTTGACTTTCTTCTGTTACATCTGCATCTGAGTAGTCTGGAGTGGTTATTTAGCGTGGTTAACCTGTCATGCATCCAGTTCCCCTCAATTCCCGCAATATCTTCTACCTTATATCTACGCCGTTGTATAACATCACTACTAATTAACTATATCCTACTTTCAGTTCAATCTCTCTGCGTCGACATCCAGCGGAGAAAGGGGCCTCCGGACATCTTTGTGAACTCCCTCCCTCTGCAGCCAGTCCACGAATCTTTTCAACATCTTTTAAGTTTCAGTTCTAAAGATTTTCGTTACGTCGACCACGCACACACCTGTGCTGTGTCAGGTGGGCGATCGTCGTCTAATCAAGTACGCCACGTGATATAACCGTGAAATTAAAACCAGAATGTTAACATAATGGAAATGGGTAGGTGCAACACATTTCTTAGGACTTTATTGCGATTCAATTCGTAAAAATTAGATAAATAATTGATAACTTTCAATAGACGTGAGGGCCACGGTGGTGCAGTGGTCAGACCTCTCTCCTCCCATCAAGACGAACCGGGCGCGACTACTGGCGGGAGTGTCTTAGAGACGCGATGGATGTTGTTGTTGGCCTGCGGGTCTCCTAGAGTACTCCCGCTTGTCTAGCCCTTGCGTTCCTCCGCTGCTCCATCCTCACCTCACTTCACCCTCACCGACGTCAAGACGTCGCTGTTAATCAGTGACCACAACCTCTCAACTCGACAGTAAATCGATGTAGATTGTAACGTGTGATGCCATAAGCATTGTAATAAGAACATGAGCATTTCTAAATTCAAGTTAAGAAACCCACCTGCGCTGCTTTGCCGACGAAGCCCAGTCTATTGAAGTCTGGAGTGTATTTTGTGTCGCTCACTCAACAGACTCACAGGAGGAGAAGAGAGCAATGGAAGGATCTCAACGCGACACTTTCACGTGCTCGACAGATTCCAGCAGCATCCATCTCCACTCGAACTGGCTGTCGAGACGATTCGCAAACACTTGGTAGCGCCTGGGCGTATATGCACCCGCAACAAGCCAAACGTTCGCCGGCTTGCTTGCTTCCAGGCGCCAATGTGGTTAAACTGCTTCTCTCGATGTTGGCAGCCGGGCGTGACTAGACCAACTCTACTAATACGCCTGCTCAACTCTACACTAACATTTAAGTAATTGTCACGAGGTATATAACCTTTAGACAGTATCATCACGTGTGTTAATAAGTTTCTACANCACTAACATTTAAGTAATTGTCACGAGGTATATAACCTTTAGACAGTATCATCACGTGTGTTAATAAGTTTCTACGTCAAACTAGTTTTTCTCTACATTTTATGATGGTAGTTGAGTACCGTGGTTCGTGGGACAGCAATTTGTTTTTGCTGNTCAAACTAGTTTTTCTCTACATTTTATGGTGGTAGTTGAGTACCGTGGTTCGTGGGACAGCAATTTGTTTTTGCTGGAATACCTGCTTACATAACTGACTATATATGCTGTTACTAAGTAAATTTACTGCGCACAGTAGGTACTTCAGAAATCCATGTTTGAACTAGATCAATATAATTGCACCATTTATGTTATGTAACATTACAAGAATAACATCGTCACTTTGAGATAAAGTGCCAATTTCTAAAGAAAAATTCAGGTAGTCTTCCATATTACTGTTTGCGTGCGAAACGTGGTAGAAATTGTTCGAGAAGTTAATTAAGCATGACATTAAAATTAAAATTTGTGGTGACCTCTTTCAGCTTACACACTACAAAGTTATCAGTTTATTCAGTGCGCAAAGTAAACATTGTCAGAAAACCAAGTTTGCTTTAACTCGGTTTAATTGTTCCAGAGATATAATTCGTAACGCAGATATTTAAAAAGACATTAATTTTGAAAATAGGTATTTTATCCATTTGGAATTTCTTAATTTTTGCCATTAGTAATAATACTACTGGTATCTTCNAATTTTGAAAATAGGTATTTTATCCATTTGGAATTTCTTAATTTTTGCCATTAGTAATAATACTACTGGTATCTTCGAAAGTTAGGACTAATTTTGGTTGTTTCTGAAATATATTAAAAAGGTTTATATTTCAGATATGCTGTCTTTGAAAATGGCGAACACATGAAGCTGTCTTTAACGTATTAAGGATCTTGCCTTTCTGGAGCTATTTTCCGTGTTTGAGGCCGAGAAGNGAACACATGAAGCTGTCTTTAACGTATTAAGGATCTTGCCTTTCTGGAGCTATTTTCCGTGTTTGAGGCCGAGAAGGGTGAGAGCTATAAGGATGACACTGCCGTGCGCATCAAGTTCGCCATCGCCTCTAAGCGCAAGGCTCTCAGCTGGCGTGCAGTTCGTGCTCCGTGTACCTATGGGACTTTCATCAGTGACCGTATTATTTTATTGGTGGAAATTCTACAGGAAGGTTTCTTCAGTAGTTTTGTATAGTCTGTTCAAGGTAAAGTGAGCACTTTTGAGGCCCTAGTTACTTTTTCCTTTCAGTCATTTTTTATTATTTAACAACCTTTTTAAATAAATATTACTGTGAGGGTGTCAAACACAGTGTGAATATTCTACCGCACTCGGAAGTTAACGTCTAAGCCTAAATAAAATACATATATTGGCTATCAATACAAACGAGAGGACTTTAAAAAGTGCTCACTTCACCGTGAATAGTCTATACTTGCCGTATTTTGCTTCATGAACAACCAAATTACAGGTGGTGCAAAACATTTTTGAGGCGTGTATTCAGATGCTGGAGGACACGTTGGACTAGTGTGTTGATGTACAGTTTTATTTTATTTTCTCGTGGCCAGTCAAATGCCAGTCACACATACTTATCACCCTGGTNAGTGTGTTGATGTACAGTTTTATTTTATTTTCTCGTGGCCAGTCAAATGCCAGTCACACATACTTATCACCCTGGTGCCGGTGCTATTCCTGGGCAACGCGGTGGTGTAAGTAGCTCCTTTAGCTGATTACTGTGTTATCTATCTCGTGACTTTCCATCCTTTAACTCTCGTGGGCCACGTAACTTTTATTTGGTTTTTATTGCTTGATTGATTACCATTGTGTACTTTATTTGGCTGCTAAGATGGCNGGGCCACGTAACTTTTATTTGGTTTTTATTGCTTGATTGATTACCATTGTGTACTTTATTTGGCTGCTAAGATGGCAGGATGGTGTGAGCGGCGTGGTTGGTGACGATGGCCACTGAGAGACTGGTGTGGTGTGCCCCTCTAGGCACCTGGGGCGTAACCCCTTCATCTGCGACTGCAACCTGCGCTGGCTGGCGGAGTACCTGCACCGCAACCCCATAGAGACGTCTGGCGCCCGCTGCGACGCCCCCAAGAGGATGCAGCGCCGGCGTCTGGAGTCCCTCAACGACGAGAAGTTCAAATGTAAGGGTAAGCCAGGTCTTCGCCGGCACACGCTCCTGCACTCATAGTAAGCTTTGTTCTACTCAGGTTGGCGAGCTCTGTACTAACAGTTTGTCGACTAGTGCTCGTGTTGCTTGTCCTTACAGTCGACAAGCTCTGACCAGCTTTACAGGTTACCGCCTTTCTTTGCACCTCATCCTCGATGTTCGGCCACCAAACCNTACCGCCTTTCTTTGCACCTCATCCTCGATGTTCGGCCACCAAACCGTAGAACGCGCTAACATGTTTATCCTTACTAAGCCTGGATGCACGGCGTGTCGTTCCTTCAGGACTTCGTGCTGCAACCCCTAAGGAATTACAACCCGACTACCCCAAGTTGAACACCCCTCCCCACATGCAAGTTCAAAGCGCCTGCAAAAGAAAGGCTTCATATTGGTGTCATTGACATGATTAGGCCAACCTGTTTTTGTTATTGACAACACTTTGGACAATATTGGATCATTTCTAGTGGTTTCTGCTGTTACTCGGGCATCCACAAGGATGTCCAATGCCTCACTGAATGATTACACACAAATCTACACTACCCAGCATTGATAAGCGTGACAGGGCATCAGTATTTGCCATCAAGGACCTTTTCCTATATTCTATTACGTAATTGTATGCCGACAATATCACAGCCCAGTGCTGTAATTTGGATTTGGCTAAGGTAGGAATTCCTTGGTCATGTCCCAAAATCCTCCGTAATGCCTGATGATTTGTCAATAGCGTAAACTTTTGTCTATACATATATTTATGAAAACGTTTAACAGCAAAAATTATAGCAAAAACCTCCGTATTAATTTGGGAATTTTTTTTTCGCCTTTAGACAAGGTGCTGGATGCAAAGACGACTGGTTCTTCCTCCCTATTTACCTGTGACTCAAGACTGCGCCTACTCCGTATGGCGGGGCATCACATGCCACTACTATGGGCAGTGTCGGATATAAATGTGCCAGCAACTGGTTGGGTGTGAGCATTTGTTTGGACCAATGAAATGCTGCCTGACATTCCTGACACCAGTCCCACTCACTGCTAGCTTACTTACCTCATAGAGAGGTAAGTAAGCTAACATTGGGAATAACTTATGATAGAATTGCACGAGCCCTAAAAATGATTTTAGTTCTTGTACATTTTTAGGAGCTGCTGCCTGTACTATTGCTTCCGCCTTCTGAGAAAGAGGGCGAACCCCATCCTTATCAATCGTATGCCCTAAATATTCTACTGACTTCTTAAAGAACTGAAACTTTGACAAATTAGCCTTAATACTGAAGATACTTATGTGCTCTAACACTTTCATAACCTTTTGTTTACAATCTCCATATGACTTGCCCACAATCAAAACATCATCAGTGTAACACATCACACCCTCTAACTCTGTCCATGACCGACTGGAAGATTGCTGGTCCACTTGCCACACCATATGGTAGACGAGTCCACTGGAAGAGACCNCTCTGTCCATGACCGACTGGAAGATTGCTGGTCCACTTGCCACACCATATGGTAGACGAGTCCACTGGAAGAGACTGAGATGAGTGGTTATCGTGAGGTGCTTTCTGGATTCATGCCCCACCTCTGACTGCTGATAGGCATTACTGAGGTCTAGCACTGTAAATACCTGCCCCCCTGCCAAATTTCCGAATACATCTTCTAACTTAGGCAGTGGGTAAGAATCCTCATTCAAGACTTTGTTCAACGAAACCTTACAATCAACACAAATTCTAAAACCCCCTGACTTCGTAGGCATTATTACAATCGGAATTGCNCAAATTCTAAAACCCCCTGACTTCGTAGGCATTATTACAATCGGAATTCCCCACTCGCTATGTTTCACTGGCACTATTTTCCCCAACTTTTGGTATTCCTCCAGGTGATCTTAGACTTTCTTCAACAATGTATAGGGCACTGGATATGCTTTGTGAAACATAGGTGTCACATTTTCTTCCACCAAAAGATGTGCCTGAAACGGTTTATAGCATTTGTCAAGTTTTTCTCAAAGATTTGTGGAAACGTTTCACGCAGTTCTTGTTCCAATGAATTAGGCATCATCCCTAAGTATTTGCCCACACTGGCACTGTTCTTTGTAGTTGACTGTAAACGTCCTGCGGCTTTGTCTTCCCCTGTACACAAGTATTCTCTCCAGCGAGGTAGTATCACATCGAGCCAGTCCCTGCCTAGGAGTGGTGCTGTTTGTCAACGAGATGCTGTTACAATAAGAGGTAGACTGAACTTCTGTCCATTTGCCCCTATCACCGTTACTTGGATTTTTCCAATGACTTTCAAGCTGTCTCCAATGACTGCCTTGAATGTTAAATTACAATGCTCTAATTTGGCTTTAGGAAACATATCTTTATAGGCTGATGCCGATATTATGGACACACTCGCCTCACTATCTACTTCCATTTCGAACCGATGGCCCTCCACCGAGACTACCACTGTGTGTGGTTTGCTAACCGCCTTGACATATACGCAGTTATTACTTACTCGTTCCTACAGATTCCGCACTAGAATCCTCTGTTTCGACCACCTGGTACACCTTTCTCTTGCTGCGACATACCTTTGCTACATGTCCCTGTCTTCCACAGTTTAAACAGCTCCAATTCATTGCTGGACATCAGTCACATGCGTGGTCACGCCCACGAGAGTGCAGTGCTTTATCAGACGCTTTGGCACGCCCCTGTCCTCCATAGCCTGATGGATGCCCCTGGTGACCAATTCTTCGATCGTCGTTCTCCAGTTTGTTCACTGTTTCTGGTGTAGTTGGCTGTGGTGCTGAGTGCATGCCCTCTTAAAGTCCACGCAACACGTCGTCAAGGAAATCGCCAAAATTGCATATTTTAGCACAATTCTTGAGTTCCATTATGTGCTGAGACACTGATTCAGTCGGTTGTTGATCACATTTATGATATTTATACCGCTCAGCTATCACCATTCGGGCGGACGAAAAATGGCGGGACAGCATTTCCACTATTTTTTGGAATGTTTTCGAGATTAAGGTTTTCCGGAAGAAGTGCAATTTTTTTTTTAAATTCCGTACGTTTTAGCTTTTATAAGAGAGATAAACAACGGCACTTTTCCTTCGTCTTTGATGCTATTCTTGACGAAAAATTGGCCGAGTCTTTCAACATACGACCCGAAGTCTTCATTGTCCGGGTCGAATTCTTTTATATGTCCAATCAAATTCATCTTCGTATGTAGCACTATCCGACTCACGTGCATTTTTAATATCCCATCCTCGTCGCCAGTTTAATGTTGTACAGTTTATTGTTTCTTATATATGTTAGAACTTGCCAACAAGGTTACACAACCACATTCCTCTTTTTCTCATCGTACAACCAACTGTCTCTCCATGCCAGCCAACTGCCCCTCTTGCTCTCTTGCTGTTGCCAACCTTTACATGTCGACCTTCCTACATAACCTTAACATTTGTACACTACAGTAACGTTAAATTCATACACTACAGTTTTTTTTTCAAACCTGAGTCGGATAAACCTTAGTTATAATTTGTTCACGGTAGACTGAGCATTTCTGAAAGCCTTACTCAACATGTACTTGTATGTACTTGTGTATTCCTCCACCATATGTAAGGTTAGAGTTGCCATCTGGCTGGTCATTTTATTTATGCACCGATCAAGTGATACTGTGAAATTATTATAAAAGTAAATATTCCAAATGCATTAAAAAAATCGAAATCAAAAGAAATGTTTTCAGTATTCTATTCACAAACGTCTACCTGCCACTTGTAGTTCAATGTTAAGACAGGGTTCTACATTCAGGTTGATTTCAGAAGTGTTCAGTTAGCCATAAACAGGTTGTATGCAGGTAGGTTGGTACAGTCTATTTCACACTTTTTGAATTAAACCTTTGAAAAAATACCCCCGTGGTATGACGTGTTTAGTTTTCTAAATATGCTATGTATCACAAGTGTTTTAAACTTGTGTTCATAATAATAACTTTTTTGGTTAAATTGAATGTTATTTATATTTTATCTAGAAATTATAATATTTCATTTATAATTAATATGAATCTAAAACAGTGAGAAAGCATGTGTGTTGGTGACACATAGTAAGAAATAGTTCCCATGCAAAGCATTATTATAGTTTATTGTGCATGAAGACTATGTTTCGTCCTTTGGTGTAATATTCCAAACTTTGTTAAGCTTAGTTTGCACGATGCAGAGGAATGTCCTGGAAGTAGAACTAGAGCAGGGCTTCAGAAAGTGTGAAGTTACCATGAATGGAGTATAGGTCCAGCTGAACCTCTTGTCAACAGTAAGTTCATCAGAGACAGAGCAAGTTTACCAGAGTAGCAGGAATGGGGAAGGAACTGGCTATGTCCTGCAATAGGGAACCACACCAGCATACGCCTGGAGTGATTCTGGGAAACCATGGAAAACAGAAACCAGGATGGTCGCAACAGGAATTGAACCCGGGTCCTCACGAATGTGACGAGTCTCATTGTGCCACCTTTTTCAGCTAAGTTGCTTGAGATTTGAACCAAGTAAATGATCAGTGTTGGCAGGGTGTCAAGCAGTGATGCGTAACCTTTTCGTGGTATTTTCACCCTTTTTGAATTAAAGCTTTGCAAATTCACACCATGTTTGGAAAGGTTCAGTTATTTCCTAAACAAACAATATATTGTTACATCCCACATAGCGCAGGATATCCAGTGAATATCCTAATTAGATCCACAATGTCTGTGAGTCATCTAAGTCCTACAGTGACTCTCGAATGTATATCCTTGGATATCCATTAGTAGATACTGGTTTGTTTGTACCACTTACAAAATATCCATTGGATATTACACAACCTCCAGTGGTCATTATGCAAGGTAAGCGAATACGTCACAAATATCTATGTCAGATTTTGGATATTGGGCGGACATTTGGATGTCTTTTGGTAGTCTCGTGAATGTAACTTTGCTATTGTTGGATGTCCCTGGATATCCTTAATGTCCAAGTGTGACATACGCCAGATATCCTATGGATGTCTGCGTGCTATATGGAATGTGCATGAGCTGGGCAAATTCGTGACAAATGGAGGTCTTTATGAAATGAAATATCTTAATTTGGTTTCCTAATATATTTAAAAAACTATAAAAAACAAAACCTGTACCACTATTTCTTCCATAGTTTACTATCATTCTCTCAATTACAATTGTCAGTGCAAACTAATTAACTATTTCTGAATATCTAATTACACCTACAATAATAAATAGAATAATTGAGTCAGTCCTATTAACAAAATTGATACAGTCTAATACTTTAAATAATTCCAGTTGCAAGAGTGTGTCAGTGTCTCGTGACATCCCAACTCTGCTCAGAATCCTGGGTGAAGGGCTAGCCACCAGCTTTTTTTTCTCTCTCTCTCTCTCTCTCTCTCTCTCTCTCTCTCTCTCTCTCTCTCTCTCTCTCTCTCTTTTTTTTTTCTCTCTATCTTTTTTGTATTTTTTCCTTTTTTTTATCTAACACGTTTTTTATTAACTCATAAGTTTTTTAATACCTGGGAGTACTCTAAACAGGTTTCACTTTGTGACAGGGTGGAATAACTTAATGACACATCACTTTTTTAAAACATACATAGCATTAAAATTTTCCCCAATTTCAATTAGACGTTTAGCGTATTCAAAGGTGCCAATTTATCCACTGAATATTTGAAACAACCACTGTGGAATGGAAAAATAAAATAGTGAATAAAATTCGTGTTACAAAGTGACCGCACCCTGTCAAAAAGTAACCCTTACTTGAGGTATTTGAAGGACTC
Source organism: Clitarchus hookeri (assembly GCA_002778355.1). Taxonomy (NCBI): domain Eukaryota; kingdom Metazoa; phylum Arthropoda; class Insecta; order Phasmatodea; family Phasmatidae; genus Clitarchus; species Clitarchus hookeri. The sequence continues at coordinate 231,227 of NQII01001404.1, forward strand.
TCTGTGCTAAATAATTGCTGAACCTTCATGGAGAACTGTGCGTAAGAAGTGTGTAGGTGGAAAGTGTTGGCAGTGGACTAGAGAGTGAATGAGGGGCAAGTTGCAAAGATCAGGGGCGGGACGTACTACTCAGCTGGGGCAACATTGTGTCTCAGGTGTTGAAGAGTTCCGCACTCGGCAGGTGGGCGAGTGCCTCGCCAACACCGTCTGCCCCGCGGAGTGCTCCTGCACCGGCAACGTGGTCGACTGCTCCGCCCGCAACCTGCAGTACATACCCAAGGACATCCCCATGTACACCAGTGAACTGTGAGTAGCCGGCCACTACCACGTGCTTCCTTGTCTTTGAGAGGTGAACCGGACTCTGTTCCCAAGGGGATTGCCCCCAGACTTTTGCACGTAGGAATCGTGACCAGTCAATGCCATCAGTTGACTGGCTTTCTCAGCATTCTCCCATTTCCCCTGACCTTGCATCCCAATGCTGCTCCGTATACAGAGATGGACAAAAGTATTCGTCCAGAGAGAATGTTAAGCAAAATATCAATATTCTTTCTAAAATAGAAGTATTTTACAAGTTATTGTCAGCAGATGTGTCAGGAATAGATAAATGAAACCTTCCGATTGTAGAAAAGGAATGTATTTAATACAGAAAACGAAAATAATACATGAAGTCTCCTTGAGGGACATTTCTTGCCTGGACATAAATATTGGTCCATTCCCTGACACTTATAAAACAAAGCCATTAATAATGATCTCAATACTTAGTTCACATACCCTTCCTGTTTATTTTTGCTTTAAATATTTTTTGGTATGGAATGCACAAGATTCTGTGTAATATTCGAGCTAATATTGTTCCATTCTTTTTTAAGTAACTCTTTCAGTTGTGGTTTGCTGGTAATGTGGTGTTCTCTCAGCCTTTTCTCCAACTCGCTCCACAGATGTTCTATCGGATTAAAATCAGGTGACTGAGGAGGTGTTTTTCAAAATATGTGAAGTGTTGTGAAGCAGCCACAAACATACAATTTTCGCCATATGTCGTGTTGAAAGTGACAATCATTTGCAATGCCTAGTTTTTCTTCACTCTTCTTTAGATTGTCTTTGTGTATTTGAAGATACACGAATCTGTCCACATTGCCTTCGATGAAAACCGGTTCCCCCACTCCTGAGGCTGATATGCACCCCCAAATCATGACCCCACCACCTCCATGTTTAACTGTAGTTTGCTAGTTCTTTTGTTCAAGCTTCCATAATGTTCTAAATGCCCTTTAAAATCATCTTCAGCTTTGCTTTCTCTTATTTTTAAGCCCACTCTTTTTTTTAGAATTTGCAAATAGAATATTTTCTTAACATCACTAGGCATTTCTTAAAACAATTTCTTGGCTCTAAATACTATAAATAAAAGCCTTTTCTTGAGCCTGTCTGCAAATTTTCTTGCATTTATTTTTTGCAAAATGTTTCTTTTTTTATTATATGTATAATTTACATTTAACAGGAGAAGTCTGCTCCAGCCCCTCGGTCGCTCTGGTCTTTGTATTACTGACTGTTATTGGTGCTCCTGTTTCTCAGCGATATCAGTTCTTATAGACTGTTCAAGGTCAAGTGAGCTTTTGAGGCCGTAGTTACTTTTGCCTTTCAGTCATTGTTTATTCTTTAACCACCTTAAAATAAATATTGCCAAGTAAGTAATAAACACAGTGTGTATATTCCACTGCACTCGAAACTTAGAATCTAAGGGTAAAATAAAATATATTTAATTACAATTATTCCAAATGAGAGGGCTTTCAAAAGTGCTCACTTATCGTCAATAGCCTATGCTTGCTGTATTTTGCTTTCTTATTTTTCAATATTCTTCCTCCAGATTTCTAAGTTTCCTCTATAATTTTAATTTATCCCTTCCAAATTTAAGAGTGACTACCTTTTTTGGACTTTCCGTAACATCCGTGGCCTGGATGGCTTTTAATAATAATGGACTCTACACAACTTCTGCAGTGGGGAAATACACGAGGTATTTTCAGGAGGTTCTGAATGTTTACGAGGAGTAGAACAAAACTCATAATTATTTAATGGACTGTCAGTGCTTGAAATGTTCATTATTTGTTCTTTATTTTGGCTCTACAAAATTTCCTTAAATATATTCTTTAGCTTTCCCACTTCCTTATTTTATGCTGGCCGTAATTAGTTTGGCTGACACAATATATTGCAATATTTTTTAGTATTGTATTCCTCTCGTATCTTTGTGTTTGTTTCTTCCTGCTCTTTCGTCTCCAGTTTGTATTTTTCAGTGAAGATGTTGGTTATTTAAAAAATATATATATATCAGTTAAATTCATACAGAATGCAAATAATGATTTTTTTTTTACAAAACTATGTAGAGTATGATGGTATAGGTAAATATAAACTCAGTTGGTACATAATAATATAACAACTAAATATATATAATTATATTCATATAATGTTAGTATAATATATATTTATGGTGCAATAATTATTCCAATAAATTTTTGATTTTATGTTAAAATTGTTAAAATACATGCTGTTGCCAGCACTTATAGTTTAACAGGGTAGTTGGTTATTGCACACATTATAATTATTAACATATGTAATGTGTGTGTGTGTAACCATTTCTATTTGTGTGCCCNCCCCCCCTTCACCCATACACACAAAAAAACAAAATATCAGTTGTAACAAAATTCAGTACTCAAACTTCTAGGGATGTTAGATGAAATTAAGATGGATATATCTTATTATTTAACAATAGGCCAGAAATAGGTAATTGATGTACATTTTGACTTGATACAGAATGAGAATGAAATCATTACATTTCAGTTTCATTGTAATTCTTTACAAAAAAGTGTTTAAAAGTGCAGCCCTGTACTTTAATACAAGCTCTGCAGTGATGTTCTATTGCCTGGCGTACATGTTCAAAGACCCTAGGCATATGCTTTAGAGAGAAAGCAGTTTCAAGCACCCGAGCGATGAGCTCTTCCTCCGAGTCAATTGGAGTCTCGTACACCAGGCTCTTCAAGTGCCTCCCCACTAGACAGTCAAGTGGGGTGAGATCGGGAGAATGAGCAGGCCATGAAATGGGTCCAACACAGCCAAGTCACTGCTCACAGAATATGCAGTTCAAATGCTCTCTGACGTCATGAGAGAAAAAAGGAGTTGTCCCGTTATTGAGAAGGTCAGGCAATGTGTTCTCAGTTAACTGCAGGTACAGGTTAACGCCGAGATGTAACGGCAGCATGTATAGCCTAATTCCAATCAAATTATCTGCAACAATACTTGCCCACATGTTAACAGTAGATGTTTGTTGGTGGGAACAGATGAAGCTGGCATGAGGGTTTTCATCTTCCCACAGGTATTATTTGCGTAAATTGGCCATTCCACCTCGGTAAACAATGTCTCGTTAGTGAACAACACAAAGTGTGTAAAACAAGGTTCCATAGCGCATTTCTGCTGGACCCATTACCAAAACTCAACCTGACGGGGATAGTCGTTTGGTTGGAAATGAAATGTTTGTAACTGTTGTCTATGCTGCACCCGCCAGACAGCCATGGGGTCAACATGCAGTTGCTATGTAACATGTTGCAAACTTGATGGATTGTTCTCGACCTGTACCAATACCTCCTCCTCAAACTTGGGTGTGCGCATCGTGCACTGACGGTCAACGTCAGTTCTTTGTACCTGAAAACAAACGTTTCTAAATTGATACTGGGCAGTGAATAGGATGGTAATAACCCATGATCTTGAGCACTTGATTCGATAAACTTGCCTGCAATGAACCAGTTCCGTGCAAGCCGCAATTGAGTGCAACACGCATACAGTGGTTTGGCACATGCCGTGCAGGATGTCGCTCCACATAAAGATGTGTAGCAGCTCTTGAATTTCCATCGCATGCACCGTAAACCAAGTTCATGTCTGTTAATACAGCACACGTATATTGTTCCATCGCTCACTCTAAATGAATGACGAAGTACTGTGTGGTGTCACAGCACAGACATTGTACTCTGACGTCATGGCGTGTTTAACACAGTATGTAACTGTTGTTATTTAACAAAAAAAAAAAACATTAGTTATAGTCTTTTATAATCTCTCAAAAACTTGAGTATTGAATTTTTTACATCCAACACATGTACCTACATCACCATTTCTTACCAAAATTTTAAAAATATTTTTGTATATGATGTATTATAAATTATAGTTAGTTTTAAATAGTTGTTTAATTTCAAGTATCATTAATTTTATGTAGCCAAGGGTGAGATTTTTGTACCACTATAGCCTAAATTATTCTGAATAGTTGAAGCTTTGTTAAGGTTGCTGACTGACAACGAGATTGGTCGTATCAAGTCTGATGGTCTTTTTGGACGACTTCCAAATCTACAGAAGCTGGATCTGCGGCGAAACAAGTTGACTGGCATAGAAGAGAATTCTTTTGAAGGAACTGCACAGCTTTCTGAACTGTAAGTGTCTTCCCTAAAAGTTGCCAGTTTCTGTGTCATTTTATTCTGCGCTACTGTATCAAAACATTTTCATGATATATTGTGGCGCTAAATATAAGTGTCACTGCTTTTAAAAAAACATCATAAAAAAAACTTTTTTTTTTAATTTGGTTCCATTACTGAGTGCTAATAATCTTGCTTATGAGCTTTTCTTAGGTAATCAAGCACTTTTGATTTATTTAATGCATGAACTTGACGACTACTTAGGACTATCGATTTGTTTCTCTTTTGATGCGGACTACCAAATACTTGTCCTTACTCGAGTACAGGGTCTATTTTGTATCTGAAGCTTAGAACCACAGTTAACAGGGTTGCCCAATGCTAGGTACTTCTGACCCAATCCAAGGATTACGACGTTCTGGTGTCTTAGTAAGTGGAGAGAACAGTCCTCTGGGAATGGTTGGCTCTACAGGTATCATGTTCCTGCATTCCCTTTGGGTTTGATCGTGTTTGGCCATGTAGACATATTGTACGCCCCGAAGTTGCGCTCTTTCAGGAGTGGCCCGTAGGCTGTGGGCGCCCGGGGTCTTGGTGGGTGGCTGGAAGAGCCTGGGTTTATAGGGAGCTTGTTGTCGTGCAAGCTGGGCGAGCTCCCTCTGCTTCGTATTCACCACCTGAGCTGGACGTCCTTGGGACATTCTCACCCTTCCTTCCTCCCCCTTGCTTGGAGAAAGGCGTCAGTTGCAGGGATGTCTGTGCGGCAAAGCAGAAGTGTAAAAGTATTCCCCTCCCATGGAAGGTGAGGATCAGGTTGGCACCTTACCGTCCCCCAAACCTCTGCAACCGGCGGGGAATCGCAGTGGCATGCTGGGTAGTTGGGGTCGGTGGCAGTAGCTTGGAACTGACCTGTGTGTGATCTAGTGCTGGATTCCGGGTGCCGTGCTCGACAGTCATGTCTGAAGGACTCTGGTACAACTAAGATGGAACAGCCACAGTATGGGGCGTCAAGTTGTGATGAGGATCCCCCCTATGTTTGCAATTTTGAATCTGGTAAATTTGTATATAGTAAATTCCATTACATACTAAAAAATAATTACCAAATTGCCAAAAAATCACCATTTTAATCAGGTTGTGTAACGAAGTAATCTGAAACTGCCAAATGGAACCCAGCCTAACGTTACCTATGACCTTATCACATTATGCATGCACCGACAGAGTGAAACTGTTTGGACTGTAGATTGTGATTATTGAGCACAAAATCAAGCAGAAAGTGATTAAAATAAATTCAGTAACCACAAATTAAAACATAACACTAACATGGAACAACTTTCCCTGCATGCTGCCAACTAACTAACATATTTATTTCTTCCAATTTTTACATGTACCTAATTACCCTTGGTACATTTTTTTTCAATTTAGGTAGTTACTTCAATAATCTCATTACAATTAACAGTAATTTTTTTTTTCTCTTGAAGAGTTTCAAACCCTGTGTGCTTATCACTGCATGCGAGTAAATAACGACATTATTCATTATGCACTAATTATGTAATAATTACACCTAAGTACATACCTACAACGAAATTTGAACTAAGCACTATCCATGTCTACAACATACAACTCACCCACTCACACCTCACCAACGCCCTCATCGACCTCCCCAATATCATTTAGGTGCATATTCAAATTTGCAATCCTGTACACCTTTTTCGGCCAATCATAGCTCGACCCTTACCCCTCCAGAGGGGTGGGAGAAGTCAACAGTCAATCACCATACTTAATTCCATTGGGAAGGGAGGAGGCCAGATTCCCAGGTTAAATGAAACTGCCATTTTTGTGTCCACATCCCCCCCCCCCATTTGTATGTTAATTAAATGGGCTTTGTGCCAACATTGCTCCAACCTGATTGTGAAATGTACCTGTTACTCTTACTGTAATGAAGCATCGTGGCCAGTAACTTCAGTGAAATATATATCATCATGATCACGGATTATTTCAGAAGTTGGTTTCATAAGTGCTCCATTAACCATGAATAACTTATAGTCAAATTGCCACTCTTATTTATTATAAGTTATATTATAGTGCTTTGAAATGTTTGTACTCTCTTTTCAGTGTACTGGCTGAAAACAAAATACGGGAGGTCCACAACAAAATGTTCACAGGCCTTCATAATCTCAAATCCTTGTAAGTGAGCCCTTTATAATTTGTCATCATATTTGTTACAGATTAAGGATGTAAAATAATTACTTGGTAAAAATTTTGGTCTGATGAAATATATTAGATGTAATAATTTGCAATCTTTTTAAAATGGTTTTGTATGAAAATTGCATATTGAAGACAGGAATGTAACTTTCTGATGTGAAAATGTTTACCTCAATTCAAATAAGTATCAAATTTTAATCTCATTATATTTAGTGATTAATTGATTGTGCTTTCTAAATGCCTTCAAACAACAGCTTTCTTTTAAGTTATTTGGATATTAAAATGTAACGTACTTTTTAGAATACTACGTTACCTACACACACGTGGTTATCTGCACTAACTTGTGAAGTGTTTCAAGCTCGGCTGAGCTGCCTTGAAGTGGCAAATGTGCGAGTTGGTGGTTTGTTGCCGTACATCTCCAAGAGCGCCAGACCACGATTACGTAAACAGCCAAATGGTACAGTGAGACTCCGTTCCCAGAATGCAAAGCTGCCACATCACTTGGAGTTGTTGATGTTGGATAATGCCAAAAAGCCTTCCAGTAGGACACATTGTTAATGGAATTAGGCCCTTTTAACAATTCATTGATGTTGAGCATACTATTATTTGTGTTTATTTCTGATATGCAAACAATATTTTCGTTCACAGTTCAACATTACTATTTATACTTTTTATTATTATAACACTCAAGTAACATTAAAAAGCTGAAACAAGAATAATACTTGTATTACGGCGTGATGGCCGGTGTGCCCGGCACGTCACCTAATCTACAGGGGTTTTTAAGCTGGTTCAGGCAGTGAACCCTGGTAGGTCTTACAGGCTGGTTTTGTGTGCGTTTGCCCCTGCCTTTAACGAGCCGGTATACAGAGTCTGCCTGGGGGCGGCTGCAAGCTACGTAGGCACTGGATGCGGCTAGGATGGCCATTGAGGCTGGCTTACCACCTGCAGGCCGGCGCTGGGGCTGTCTGTTGATTAGCGGCGGTGGGAGATGCTCCGTGCCCCGTGCGGGGCAGCAGACGGCGTTGATTGACGTACGATGTCAGCGATGCCCAGTTCCACGGGCAGCCCAAGGCGAAGACAGACGATGACCGGTTGTGGAGTCCCTCTTCTGGTCTTCTGGGGTGAACAGTTCATCACGGCGAGGGACCTTCGCATTTGCAATACAGCAGGTCATATGGCCACCTACGTGTCTCCAGCACATCACACGGAAACGTTCATTAACATTACTTTAGCCACCGCCAAAGCCGAGAAAAAGGACACAGAATGGGACTTGCTAGAGGACAGTGCAAGTGACCACCGGCTGATCCTGTTTGTGTTATGTACGACAGAAATACCTGAACACAAGCCAGCGGTGTTGAGACCCCAGTATACCCACAGGGGTGCAATTGGAAGAGATTAGTCCATCTACTTATGGCAGAAGCTGAGGTGCTATGCGGAATTGAAGATCCTCAGGAGAGAGCTGAGAAGATCACAGCTGCAATACAGTACACCTGCAACCAGGCGCTCAGGAAGGTCACAACCCGAACTCCTACCAATAAATGGTGGGACGATGAGTTAGAAAACACCACAAGAAGTGTACGTCAATTAACATGGAAAATGAAGAGGGAAAGAAGACCTCAAGATAGACAGCGCCTGGCAGAGGAGTACAGGTTGAAGAGGAAGCAGTATTTCAGCGATGTCAGAAGAAAGAAGGCAGAATCGTGGAAGAAAACAATTGAAGAGCATGGCAATGAGGACCCCCGGGGGAGCATGCAGACTCCTCCTCGTACTTAGGATGCCGCAGAATTTTCTGGCCAGGAACTTGATGAAATAATCAAGGACCTGAAGATGAAAAAAGCACCAGGCTATGATAACATCACTGCATTGTGAAAAGATCATATGCCAGGCTAAGAACAATACCGCTGGACACATACAATNCCTCGTACTTAGGATGCCGCAGAATTTTCTGGCCAGGAACTTGATGAAATAATCAAGGACCTGAAGATGAAAAAAGCACCAGGCTATGATAACATCACTGCATTGTGAAAAGATCATATGCCAGGCTAAGAACAATACCGCTGGACACATACAATAACCTTTTGAAGGAGAGGAAATTCCCAAGATTTTAGAAGTATGGCATTCCGAGGATCCTATATAAAGGCTCTGGGAAGGGTCCAAAGAACAGCAAGTCGTACAGACTTAACAAAATTATTTCTTCTTCTGTTCTTTATCAAATANCTCTGGGAAGGGTCCAAAGAACAGCAAGTCGTACAGACTTAACAAAATTATTTCTTCTTCTGTTCTTTATCAAATAGTTAATCTACGATAGTAATGTGACATAACAGTAATGTGACAGCCACCCTTTCACACTTACCTACACTTTTCCAATTTTCCTTGCAGGAACATCTTTGTTTCTATGGTTTATGTATGGCTTCCCTGTTAAATGTGAATATTTTATAATATTAATTCAACAGGTACTCTCATTCGTTATACCTTTCCTTTTTTTGTCGTACCATAGACAGCTTTATTTACATGTGCCATCTCCTTGTGCTAATATAATCATATTTATAAAAAAACAAAATTGTAATGGCGTACCAAGCTGATGCACCAAATACGTGAGCGGCATGCCATAATGGCCGCAACACAGCCAACAAGATATGAGGCCAGATTTCAAACCACATCCTAGTTGAACTACCCACAACCTTGTAGCCGCAGGTAGCGTGTTAGAAGTCTCCGCAACGCAAGTCACTCTGTTCTTGAAAATTTTTTTGTTGGTCAAAATATTCAAGTTTATCTATCCAACAAATGATTTGATATCCTTTTAATACAGATACAATTAATTTCAGTCGAAAGTGATGGTGTATTAACTTACGTATTTCAGAGTTGNTTGATATCCTTTTAATACAGATACAATTAATTTCAGTCGAAAGTGATGGTGTATTAACTTACGTATTTCAGAGTTGATGGTGAAAGCACAACTTCAAAATTTAATGTGAACATTTAATCTTTAAGTGGTTGCATGTTGATATTTAAGGGTTTGGTTTTTGTCTTTACAGCATTGATACAGTTCAGAGTATGAGCACAGAAAGTGGTACATGTTTCAGTTTCATGTTTAAGAATAACTTTACAGTATCTTAAAATTAAATCAGCTAATCTAACTGTGTTCTCTGTTTTACAGTGTTATGTTTAAGATTCCTACATTTCACCTATGACTGGTTCTACATTATCTGTGACGCCTGGATAATTTTGAGTTTTAAAATCACGTCCTCTCTCTCATGAAAACATTTATTTATAGAGCAACTGCAGTTGTGTGCACTTTAATAAATACAGTGTAAATATTTCAGATGAGCTGGTTTCTGTCGTAGGTCTCTATACGGCAATGAAATAACGTGCGTGATGCCCGGCTCCTTCGACAGCCTTACATCACTGCATACTTTGTAAGTGTTACTTATACATCTGTGTTCTATGTTGTGTGTGAAGCTAGCTGAGTTGAGAGATTAGGGTAGCTTTAGCAATGAGGTACTGAGTACTGATGAGGTTGAAATGAAGTGGGAATGGAGCAGCGCCAGAATGCAAGGGAGGGGGAGATCCCCAAGAAAATTATCCGACCAGCGGCATCATCCGGCACGATTCCCACTTGCGCAAATCTGAAGTGAGGTGGCCGGGGGTTAAGCCCGGTTCACCTAGGTGGTAGGCGAGCACTCTAACCGCTCAGCCACCGTGGTCCCTTATGAAGCTAGCTGTAGAGCTTAATATATGTAGGAAAATTATTTGTTAAAATTTTTTTGTAATTATTATTGGAGTTGAAATACATCAAGAGAAACAATTCTGATGTATTAACTTTTTCATTATGTTTTGTTTCTTTGCTATAGTCCACTTAATAGAACCAAAATTCTTCTGTGTTGAAAAAATAAAATAATAGGCTAAAAATATTTTTATCATTTCGTGAAAGTTTTGCTGTTTTGGAATGTTCTCCTCATAAATTTTCCATATTAAATGAACGCAGATTTTGAATAGGTCTATTTTTTTAAGTTTTCAGTGTTTTCAAATAGTGTCAGCTGTCACTGCTATGAAAACAGAACTAAATTGAAGAAATGTCTTTTAGTTTGTTCGTAATGTGTATCTGAAAGTTTTCTTAGCCGCTGGGCCCATATAGAGAGTGTAGCGAGGTTACACTCAGGAGTTTTTAGAGACTGCCTCGGATGTATGGTTTATCACAGAGTTTCGCAATTTGCAACTCCATTCCTAGGTAGATGCAGCACCTCAACCTGAATCTTTCCAATCCTCATCCGTTTCCTAGTAAATATGAATAGCCTTGTAACATCAAAGGAAATTAAACTTCGTAGGAACACTTGATTTTTGTGAATGGATTTGTGCACAGACTGTACCTGATGTCCTATTTACATATCTACAGTGTTTTCGTTTTTTTTTGTTATTGGCTCCGTCTCTTTGTGGGACGACATTTTCTTAGTTGAGTGAACCAATCATAATTAAGATTCTCCAATGCTGGACATCTATATTTTGCAGACATAAGATGTGTGACAATTGTAATAATCCAGTCACAAAAATGGATTTGAGCCAAAGTATTATGAAATATGAGTGCACTCTTGTATTGTTAATAGACAATCTGTAGGACCTAGACATTTTCGCAAAATAACAGGAAATAATGCAAAATACTGAGAAATATGTTTATTCGCAAAATTTTGTAATAATTCCAGTATTGGCGAAATCATCTTTTACCATGAAAACTTCTACAAATATTAAGTTTTACAATTTTCCATTTTTTATATAGCATTATCTTTACATCACATATGTGCGGATAATAAAACTATTTGTGCTGTGTTCACGTTGTAGAGGTTAATCAATTACAATTAAACTAGTATGGTAAAACAGTTTTTCATTGGGTTTAATAAATTATTTGAAATACATTACTACCATACCGTTTAGATTAATGGCTGTTGATTAATTTTATTTGATTATTTTCGATTTGTGATCATTATTCACAACCTTCGCAAATAGCAGTTTGAAATTTTGGAAAAAAAATTTCTCATTGTGGTAACAAGATATGTTTGCAGTGTTTTCAATAAGGATTGCATTTCGTCTTTGAAGAGCCCATGGCATGTCGACAAGATGTTCCACCTAAAAGTGTTGCAATTCAAACAAAAGATTTGAGCATTATGTTCCACTGCTACATACCTATTTACATTTTTATTACTTCTTCCCATATTAAAAAAATATACTGGCATTAGGAATAAGAACTTGCAAGCATCCCTACAACCAATCAGTTCTCTCAAGTTAAGAGTTTGCTTGGAAAAGCAGTTTGAACTTTTGAGAGTGTAGGCATTTGCGAAATGGGTTCAATTTGCATTTGCAAAATAAGTATGCTTCTTTAATTGCAGTTTGTTGCCAAAGGTTCCAATGCAGCAAATTTCACCGCTGGAAGTCATAGATTAAGTCTGCAAAATTGTTGAGTGCCTACAATGGTTTTTACAAGTGCGAACAGTAAAAAATTAACGCCTGTTGGCTAGGTGGTGTTGGGTTAACGGAAGTTTTGAGGGGCGGTGAAAAACATTGTTAGTTGGGTTTGCAGTTGGATACCCAAATAGGTGCCAGACACCGTCGGCAGGCGGCGTCGATTGCTGCTGATGATGATCTCAGTTTAGAGCGGGCCGTTCGCCTGGACATACGCAGTCCCTTCCCTCGGTGAAGTTGTAGGATGAGCCCCTCTGGACAGGCGTTCCCTACGCCTGATACTTACGTCGGAATGAAGTAGGCCTATTCAGGCTGACCCACACACTTTTTACTGATGAAAGCTCGGTGTTGAGCATGCTGGTTATTAAGGTAAATTACATGAAATTATGGTGAAAGCAAATTGTACGGGACCCGGACCCCGAAACGCTCAAAGGCAGTGCTTGAAATGAAAAAACATGAAGTCTGAAAATTTGTGTGCAATTACTCTTGTACAAAACTTGACATCACTCTAAGAGAGAACTTTACACTGGTTCTGGCCTGTGACCTGCCATATAGGCAAAACTGCGAAAGTACACAGGTGTGCACAACAATGCATTACTGGTGTGTTGAGCTTCACCAGGCGATGCTATTCCTGGGGAAGAAGAGGTGGCATCGCCAGGTACAGAAAATAACAGGTTCCAGTAAGTCACGTCAAACTATTGTAGCTAAAGATGATTGGCGCTAAAACGTGAAGGCACCCAGAGCACGACACTGTGCATTGTGGATCCTTTGAGTCACTCGACTGAGACTGAATCTAGCGAGATTGCGAGGCATAGACTATGGCAGGACGTGGCTCGCCCTGCACTACTTTTTGTTGAACTAAAACACATAGCTAAATGGACATGAATTCTTTCATAAAACATGAATAAATAAATACATAATATTACACTGAACACGAACAAATACAATTTAAATGTGTATGGCATAAAATGAGGGTGAAACATTTGAAAAAATTTACGTGAATTTTTAAATAAACACTATTAAAGCACTGTAACGCTTATAGAGGCATCTTTGAGCTTCCACATGCCTGGTGTATCTTTCTCTTGCTTTTAATCATTTTATCTTAAAATTCCCTATTATTAATTTGTGCAGTGTCCATGATAATGCACCTTCACCCGCACAGAATAGGGTGGTAGGGGATGGTAAGAAGTTGCACTGCACTACTCTGCACTTTCCTGCACTCTCCTGCTCTTGCAGTACACTACACGCGGCACTTCACTGTGCACTGAGGGCACACTGGTGCCGGTTGATGCGGTGGATGTGCGGCATGACAAACGGTCTGGAAGGCAGAACGCTGTCCTGCATAAAACAACCCTCTCCTGCTGAGACTGTTTGCAGGCCGCACGTCTTCAGGTGCCGCAGGGACAGGCTGTGGTCCCACGACGTCGGTGCCGCATGGCGTATGGGGCCTTTGGGTGGCTTGAATGGTGCTGGTGCGGCTGCTGCTGGTGTTGACCTGGGTGGCCTGCTGCGGTGTGGGACGCGATGGCATCGCCGCAGCTTAGGCATGCCTGTGCTAGTTAACGTCACTGGCGTGAGTAGCGGGATGGGAGGGAGGTGAACCGAGTGCCATGCTGCCGCCATCAATGCTCTTACTGCTTCTGCTCCACTGACCCCTGCCGCCGGTAGCGACCCGGGCGGGCAGTGATTGAGGGGGGTTGATCGGCCGGTGGTGGTGTTCATGCTGTGGCACTGACCCTGTGCATTACCCCATCGTCAGCGGGGGACACCTCCGGAAGCCGTCCTGATGCCGTCGACAGTGCGGCAGGAGGTCCCGGGGTGTCATCTGTAGCGGGCGCGGTGAGGAGGGTAGGCACCCGTCGAGGTGGGCACCGTGACGCCAGGCGTCATGACGTTATGCGGGCAGACTGTGGTGCTGCTTCCTCTTGCTCATGCTAGTGGTATGCCTGGGATAGTGTTGGAACGGGGACGGCGATACTGGATGGCACCATGCTGTTTGCGATTATGGGGCTCTCGCCTCGACGTTCCCTGAGAGGCGCCTGGACGCCAGGCGTCGTCGAGCTTGCAGGCCCTTGTAGATGCTCTGAGGGAGGTGCTGACGCAGCTTGCTCCTGTGTGGGTGGTCGGTGGACCTCGACATCGGGGTCGCCATCATGGGGCACCTGGGCACCTGGTGTGGCATCTTCGTCGACGTCATCTGGTGTTAGGCGCAGGTCATCCCGGAGCACCTTGACAGTCTTTCTGCCAAGCCAGACCAGGTAGTTTGTGGGTCCGATGGCTCGTACAATTACATGTGGCCCACTCCACTTCATCACAAAGTCCGCACAGAGGTCTCTGCGGGCTGTGGACTGTGGATGCGCACAGACGTAGATGTGCTTACCGGGTAGGTGGTGGTCACTGCTGAGTGCATACCTCTTGGTGCTCCCTCTCATGCCGTACACCACTGTCTTCGCACGCTGGCAATCAAACACACCAGGCAGGGTGAGGTTTTGGCCTAGCAGAACATCGGCAGGTGACTTGCCGGTGGCAGCGCTGATGCGCCAGTAGAGGGTGAAGAGGGCGGCAGGCAGATGGTGGGCGCAGATAGTGTGCTGGTCGCCCACACGGAGCTGCAACTGGGTATTGAGCTCCTGGTTGCGGTGTTCCATGGGGTTAGCATAAGGGTGGTAGATTGCCATCTTCAGGTGTCGCACTCCCAAATGGGTACACAATTTGCGCTACTTCCTGGCGGTAAATTGTGTGCCATTATCGATAAGCAGGTTCTGCAGATATCCCCACCTGGGAAAGAAGTTGGTCTGCAGGACCTTGGCAACACTCGTGGCTCATGAGCTACTTACGGGATATGCTCAACCCACTTGGAGAAGTTATCGGTAACCACCATGATGAATCTCTTCACCCATGAGGACCTGGAGTAGAACCCCATGAGGTCGAAGGACACCGTCTCGAAGGGCTTAGTGGGCAGTCGGGGCTGTTGTACCCCGTCAGCTCGCCGTGCTTTCAATTGGTTGAACTTAACACACACTGTTGCATGTACCTGCTTGAATACTTGGTTGGTCTGGTCCATAAGAAATGTTCACACATATTGCTAATTGTTTGCTCCATCCTTGGGTTTCCTGCTACGTTGCTATCGTGCACATGTCTTAGTGCCTGCTCTCTAACACTGGGGGAACAAACAGTCTCTACACATCATGGTTACTTGGTGAACATGTTTCTAAACAACCATCTAATACGCACCAACACTCGACAACCTTCTGGGTGCAACTGTGTTTCTGTTCATGAGTGAGTGCGCACTTTAGCTGTGCTTGCCCCACGTCACGGTATAGATCACATACAGTGAGGTCAATGTTAGTGGAGTTGATCTGGTGAAGGCTTGGCCCACTCAGTGATTCTCATGTTGTTGGTGGCAATATTTCCTCCCACTCTGCGTCGTCCTGCACCATCATGTCGGCGCATGGTTACCTGGACAGTGCGTCTGCTAGCTGGTTTTTTCTGCCCAGGACATGCTCCACGACGAAGTCGTAAGCTTGAAGAAGCAATGCGCACCGGGTCAGCTTGCTGTGTGCCTCGCGCATGGTGTGGAGCCAGACTAAGTAGCGAATGTCTATACGAAGTGTGATGCGCTGGTACTCCAAAAATGCTCTGTACTTCTTGATGGACCATACCATGGCCAAGCATTTACGTTCGTTGATGTCGTTCCTCTGATCAGTTGGTCCGAATTTGCTACTAACGAAGACAATGAATTGACGTTCGCCATTGTCACCGCACTGTTAGAGCACTGCACCGAGTCCTTCGCTGGCATTGGTCTGAAGGTAGAGGTGTTTTGTGGCGTTGCACCTCACAAAGGTTGGGCACACTCGGAAACATGACTTGATTTGTGGAAGGCGTCGTTGGCGGGGCTGTCCCATTGAAAGAGCTGCTGGGTAGATAGCAGGTCGGTGAGTGATGCGGTGATGACGGCAAAGTCATGGATGTGCTCCCGGAGTCAGTTTATTAGCCCAAAGAACTTCTGGAGCTGCTTGCACATATGTGGTGGTGGGTGCTCATCAATCAGCCACAGTTGTTCGGGGTTGGGTTTGTTGTCTTCCTTGTCGACGACATGCTCCACGAAATCGATGCTGGTCTTTCCGAGGTGGCATTTGGCAGTTGCACACGTAAGACCGTTTGGCCAACCTCTCGAGCACAAGTGACAGGTGGTGTAAGTGTTCCTCTTAACTTGCCGAACATATCACTACATCGTCCAGGTAGGCGAGTGTGAATTCGCCGATGAGGCCGTCCAACACTCTGACCATCATGACCCTGGAAGGTGGCCGGTGCACACTTGAGTCCGAACGGCATGGCACAGAACTGAAAATGCCTGCTGTCGGGGGCCGTGAAAGCGGTTTTGCCACGGTTTTCGAGCTTGACAAGCACTTGCCAATAACCACTCTTGTCGAGGGATGACATTACCTTGGCTTGCCCTAAGGAACTGAGAGCATCTTTGACACTGATGTATGGTGGTAACACACTATGTGTCACTTGGTTCACTGACCGAAATTCCCCACAAAACCTCCACTTGCCATCTTTTTTAGGTGCCAGTGTTATGACAAAATATAAGTTGCTGTTTGTTGGTTCAATAACACTGTCATCAACATTTCTTGAATTTGCTGTTTAATAATTTTCGCTTGGTGCGGTAAATAACTGTGTGGCGGAGTGTGTATAGGCCTCCCTAGCACTAGCAGTACGGCATGCTCATCTATTTAGGTTCGATGAAGGCATCGTGTGCTGCAAACACGTATCGGCACTCGTCAAGAAGCAGTTTAAAAGCTGCCTGGTGTTCGCGAGGTATGTTATTGTTAATGTCCGCTAGTGAAACACCTGGCACTTATATCGGAATGAAGTGGGCCTATTCAGGCTGACACACACATCGTTTACTGCTACAAGCTCGGTGTTGAGTATGCTGGTTTTAAGGTAAATAATGTGAAATTATTGTGAAAACATGTTGTAGGGGACCCCGACCCCGAATCGCCCGAAGGCAGTGCTTGAAATGAAAAACACAAAGTTTGAAAACTTGCATGTAATTACTGTTGCACAAAACTTTACATGTCTCTACGTGATAACTCTACACAGGTTCTGGCCTACGGCTTGCCAGATAGGCAAAAGTGCGAAAGTACACAGGTGTGCACAACAAGGAATTACTGGTGTGTTAAGCTTCCCCAGGCGATGCTACTCCTGGGGAAGAAGAGGTAGCATCTCCAGGTACAGAAAATAATAGGTTCCAGTATATTATACAAGGTTATTGTAGCTAAAGTTGATTGGCACTAAAACGTGAAGGCACCGGGAGCGTGATGCGGCGTGTGTGGACTCCCTGAGTCTCTCTACTGCGACTGAATCTAGCGAGCTCGGAAGGCGCGAACTGTGGCTGCACATAACTCGCCCTGCACTACAGTTGTTAAACTAAAATGCATAACTAAATGGACATTAATACTTGCATAAAACATTAATAAATAAATACATAATATTACACTGCACATTAACAAATACAATTTTAATGTGTATGGCATGAAGTGAGGGTGAAAGAACTGAGAAAAAATACATGAATTTTCAAATAAACATATTTAATACTCTGAAACGCATACATGGGCGTCTTTGAGCGTCCACATGCTTGGTGTGTCATTCTTTTGCTATTAATCATTTGATCTTAAATTGCTCTATAATGAATATGTGCCGAGTCCGTCATAAAGCACCGTTGCCTGGCGGTTATTTAGTGTGGTAGTTGACATCTCGTCGTGATAGGCATTGCGTTTTTTGGGTTGGCGGGGGGTTGTATGAGTTGTGCGGCACTGTTCTCTACTCTCCCGCTCTCGCACTACACTGCACTGTGCACTGAGGGCACACTGGTGCCAGTTGTTGCAGTGTACGTGTGGCATGGCAAACAGCCTGAAAGGCAGGACACTGCCCTGCGCCAAAATATAACTTTGTTTATCGTTGGAAAGCAGTAAAAATTATATTTTTACCTTCTCGCTATTATATTTTCCGATTTATTTGTTATATTTAAATTAAGAAATTGTGTGAAGCCTACATTTTGCTATCTCCCATTTTACACAGGAATATTTGACAATATGTAAATTAATTTCGATATAGAAGAATCCGGATACTATGCGACACCAGTACCGCCTGGCGGCCAAAAATATTAGTTGCCTAACTAAAAGCGTTGAGGTTCCCAACATTATTAGAAAAAATCTTACTCTAGTTTCCCTTGCTAGAGGGCAAGACTTTAAGATACAATTATTTTGAAAAAAAATTCTCATACATTAACTGATAATGTTCATAATCGATCTTTTCGAACAAGTTATTAATCGATTGATTATCTTAGATTCCTATCCCTATCACGTTGTTGATTATCAAAATTTTCCTTTGGGAGGGTGATTCTTGAATTGATTGCTAGGAAGGTCGAAAGATTATATTGGATATATCGAGTTGAATCACTATGGTGCTTGTTTTTATACATCGTGCCCGAAAGTTTGAAAGTAACGGTTTTTTTTTATATAAAATGTTCTGCCAACAATAAACATTGATGGGCGGGAAAAGATATGCGCTTTAAACACTGCTGTGACGTATACACAGTGAAAGGGTCTGCATAAGAAGTAAAAAGACTACTGCATTAGAAGCAAAGTTTTTTGTTTTTTTATATTGCCAAGAAAACAAAAACAAATAGGTTTCTGCCATTTCTTTGTGGAATTAATTTTGCTCTGTAAAGAGAATTTTTATTTTATCAATAATAAATTATTTACTTGTATTTTGTAGTGAGGTTGTGGATTTGTGTTTATTAAACAGAATGGGAATTAATTAAAATATTATTATCCACAAATAAACAAAAGCTGTATGTGGGTGATGTGAAAATTTTGTAAAACTCAAATGTTAGTAAATGTTCTTGGCCAGTTTTAAATGTTTTGATAAAGTATAAGAGGTAATTATACAGTTTAGTGACTTTTCTGTAAAAAAAAAAAAAATTCCCGGAAAATGGTATATTTCCACTCTACTAATGACGCAGTACACGAATATAGGAGAGGCATTAATGTATGAGTAATTTCGTAATATGTGCCCACCTAACCTAACAGAACCTAACCCCATGATGGGTGAATCACTATTTTACATTTTGAAACTAACCTAGAATTGTAGGGTTTTACACTAACCTATGGTTGTAGGATTTTGCACTAACCTAGGATTTTGGTGTTTTAAACTAACCTACGAATTTAGGATTTTAAGAATTTAAAGGAACCGTAAAACACACCAAAAGAATATCAATTAACTCACCTAGGTAGGCGGCGGGTACAATTCCCATGTCCTCTGCCAATTCAATCTTACCTCACTCGACAAAACACTATGATCTACTAAAACGCCACATAGGCGAATATAAAGCATAGAAGCACTCGTTCTTGCTTTCTCCGTTTTTAAATCTGTCGGATTGGGACGTCACAACTCACCCCGGCAAAGACACAAACACTACTGAAATTGCCTCAAAAATGTCCGTTAAAATTACATCTGACGCGTCACGGTGACATAACAATATCCACAAACCAATAAGGTGACGGCAGGAATCATGGCGTCACCAAAAATCATGGCATCCGCCGTAAACAAACCGGCCGACTGCTCGTAATTTTAACTATTTTATTTAATACTTTCTACTTATGTTAACATGACGCTCTCCTGAATATTAACGAGGTAAACTGTGCAGAATTCATTAATGCTACTTTTGTTTATCTAGGATGTTTGCTTCAGAAAAGTCACTAAACTGGATAATTACCCAATAGCCATTTAGTTTGAGTGAAATTGTTACAAAAATAACAGATTTATGTATTAATAATAAATCATGCATTTTTTTGCTATAAGATTTATTTGACAAAATGAAAATATTTTTAACGAAATGGTGAAATTTAAAGACAAATTCAGCTCATTTTATTTACTGTAAAGGTTGGGGCCTATCGTGTTTAATAAATAGCATAGACATAATGAATGACATTAATGTGTAGCTCCTTATTTATGTTAAATTTACCAACTGCCAGTTCTACAGAGGAGTTTTACCATTAGAGATTCTGTGTTCAACTTACTAATGGGTCTTTTATATACGTGATATTTAGGGGGGTGGGGCAGGGGGAATTAGAGAATTTGATGTGTGAATCACTTCCCAATAAGCTCTGAAATGTGAGAGTGTTATTAAACATGGAAAAAACTTACACTGGTTTTTTGCATGTTACCATAAAGAAACTTTAAGAAACAATAATTTGCAAGTTGGAAGTGGGAAAGCCAGGCTGGGTGGACCCGCCCCCTTCCCCATCGAGTCTACCCAAGTCAAGCATGGAGGGAGACGGCGTTTCCAAAACACTTTATTATTTATTAATAACTGTCACTAGGAATAAAGATAGTTAAGTTTCTGTAATACTTCTCGCTTACTTAACAAGTTCTGTAATTGTTTGAGGGCCTCTAGGGGGCTGACCATGTGCCGGCCACACTTTCAGGCTCGGGTGCTTGCTAGCCTCTGCCGGCTAACGTAAGTAGTTCTCAGGGGTAGGAACATGCGGCCGGCGTGGTTGGTCGGCACAAGCGACAGGATATCGCACGCATGATTACGCTACCATAAACACAGTGTTGTTGGGGCCATATTGCACACCAATAGCTGACACTCAAACTTAATAAAGAACATGAACACTGTTTCTCTTTTGCCAGATTTACTGGCTAAAGCTGCCAAATACAAAAACACATTCACATTTCCCTTACGGAAAAAGATTAATTTAACTGCGATCCTGGACGTTTGCTCCTCAAAAATGATAAAAGATTGAGTCCCACGCAATTTCTACTGACCGAGATATACCTGGATATAAAACCTCCTAACAGTTGGTCAGTCCCGTAATTCTATCTCGTGACCACTCATAAGCACCGCAGATTGGCCCCAAACTAAACAAGTGAGTCAGAGGCTGTTAAGAGCACACGTAGGAGCTAATATAAAGGTTTCAAAATGATTACGAGTGTGAAGAGAAACGAAGGTGCCCACGGGACGTATATCTGTCTCTCGCCTCACCGTCGTCGTTTCAAGACTTGTATTATTTCAGACTGAAGGAGACTGTCTCTGTGTCCTCTCTGCCATTAAACATAGCACAAAAGCCCTGAAAAAAACAAAACAATATAATACTTATACACTTGCATTAAATGTCCCCAAAACAAAACACAAATGCTTTATGTTAAACTGTATCAGCAATTACATTTTTTAATAATTGAGCCTTGGTGGCTGAGAGCATGTGGGACAAGGGGTTCAGGAGGTCTGAGATTACATTACATGACACTGCGCTCGCGTGCGTGATCACCACTGGTGTCTGCGACGTCACGTTTGTGCTGGGCATTTTGGCGTTAACCACCTTCGTACCCTCTGCTGCGTCTTGCACTGCCCGGGACGTCCTCTAGATGGGGCGGCCACCGGGACTGGACTAGAAGTACTTAAATACTCCAACAAAACATTCCAGTGCTGTGCGTATTCTGAAAATATTTCTTAATGTATGGTAATAGAACTAATATAATTTTATTCTCTTGGTTGTAGCAATGACAGTAAAGAACAGTTTGTTTCTATACATTTGTTTGCAGAAATCTGCAGGCGAACCCATTCAACTGCAACTGCCACCTTGGTTGGTTCTCTGATTGGCTGCGCAAAAAAAATTTGGGTGGGGGAAGTCCTCGCTGCCACGCCCCGCTACATGTGAAGGATGTTGCGATTGCTGATCTGCCAGTTCACGAGTTCAAGTGTGCCAGTAAGTTTGTAGCACCTAAAACTGAATCCATGCACTTTTATGATATTGAAAGTTTTTAGCTGCAACTGTTTGTGAAAAGGTTCATACATTTTTTATTTTGTTCTGAGTAACGTAATGCACACGTGTGTTATGGAAAGAGGCATTTTAAAACATTGCAAAATTGTGTTTATATAAATAAGCCTTATTCTTGGTACTGAATGGAAAAGTTGAGTAAGATGAAATTAATCCATTAAAAAAAACAATGTATTTTTGTATCCTATTTATTTCTGAATTTACACATAACTCATTGATAATCAAAAACTTTACGCTAAAAATGCATTAAAAATGAAAAATAAGTGAACAAAAAATATTCATTGTTTTGCTGAATGGTCATTTTGTGGATCTTCTTTAGTGACTGATGCAAAAAAAATAAATGTGAAATTTTTAAAACAATGTTTAGGTACATCCCTGCTGCTTCAACTGTGTACTGTCAATGGTAGGAATGCTAATGAAATGATGATTTTAATTTACATGTAAATCTTATACACAATATCGTAGTTCTAGTATTTTCATCATGTAACTGATTTCATATGCGGTGCAATTATTGCCTTAAAAATTTGTGCACCAAGAAGAAGCTGATGGACTGAAACAAATACTGATGGAGTCTTATGTCAGAACAATGCGTTGCACAGGAGTACCTCTTCAGACTGCCATACGCCCAAATGCCATGCCTTGGTACAATCAGGCTTGAAATTAGACTGAAGCTGAACATTACCCTGCTGCAGGATTGCCCACAACTACATTACATAAATACTCTTGGGAAACTAGATGTGTGTACAAGTGAGTTAGAAACTGACTCGTTGGTACACAGCCAGGTAGAAGTAATACATGGTGCTGCAGGATTGCCCACAACTACATTACATAAATACTCTTGGGAAACCAGATGTGTGTACAAGTGAGTTAGAAACTGACTCGATGGTACACAGCCAGGTAGAAATAATACATGGTGCTGCAGGTTNTTGTCTTCAACTTACTGTCATCAGACTTTGCTGTTTGGCTGTTCCATCAATAAAACTTTTTAACACACATATTTTTATTGTGTGGGCTCCTCCTGCATATGTTTCTTGTATCTAGGATGCGTAGGTAGGAGGGAAGGAGGGCTTAACGCCTTATCTACAGTGATGTCGTTAGAGACGGAGCATGTTGCTCAGAGAAGNTTGTCTTCTACTTACTGTCATCAGACTTTGCTGTTCCATCAATCAAACTTTTTAACACACGTATTTTTATTATGTGGGCTCCTCCTGCGTATGTTTTTTGTATCTAGGATGTGTAGGTAGGAGGGAAGGAGGGCTTAACGCCTTATCTACAGTGATGTCGTTAGAGACGGAGCATGTTGCTCAGAGAAGCAACAGCAGGGAGGGGATAGGCCGTGGCCGGTAGTAAGAAACCATTCCAGCACTTGCGTGGAAAACCAAAGTCAGGACAGCCAGACCAGGAATCGAACCCAACTACCCCCGAATGCCGAATGTGAGTCTGGAGGTTTATCACTGCAGAACCACCTCCCTCACTGTTCTTGTGTGTAAATTGTGAGAAACTATTGATGGGAGTTTTTCTGCTGATCTGGGGGGCTCCTAGGAGCCATGCTCGGTGAATTCCCGCTTTTGTAGGAGTTTGTCCCTCCTGGTACGCCCATGTGGGGCCCATCAACTCACGTCCACGGCTGACCCTGGGGGTGCAGGACACCTGGCTGTGACGACCGCACTAGGGGTGTACGCCCTATTGTCCCCACCCCACCAGGTAACAAACAAAACAATGCAAGCGCAACCAAGTTAAAGAAAGGAGGTCCCGCTACTATCATCTTCATCTTCTGATGTTTCAAGCACCTTTTTTAAAAGTTCTGTTCTTTTAGAAATGTATTTCCTATCTCATAAGGTTGCATGCAGTTTTGGAATTGTTTTCTGTTAAGAGGTTTTTGCAATGATTTTCTCCTTCCCTCTGTAGCTCGGGTTAGAAGTTAGCATGGGAGGTAACAACTCCCCCAATGGCGGCCATGTTTGACCAATCCCAGAAAAGCAGTGAGCATGAGCCCTGTAGTTAGACTATTTCCTAGTTGTATGGGGCTCTGCCCTGAGATGCTGGAGGAGGCTCGGAGAGATTCCCCCTCTTGATGAATTGCCGGGTGGTGAGCAGGCACCTGCTCCGGTAGCGTCCTGTGATGACGTTAGGGGTTTGGATAGTGCTCCGGCTAGACCACACGCTTGGTAATATGAGTACGAGGATCTCAGGCCTTGTGGTAGGACATACTCGGTGCGATCTGGTGAATCAGATCGGGGATATGCTCGGAGTGACCTGTCGAATCAGGTCGGGGCTTTGGATTTGGTTAACTTCGGTGAGCACTGGTCATGTCTGCGATGAGAGGGTGTGATCCCTCTTCCCCGCCGACTGGGCGGCCGGGGTGCGGAATGGCCGTAATGGCTAAGAGCGCCCCGTTAACAAATAAGAGCATGGCTGTGTATCATACGTATATGTATATATGCACTGAGATGCACTCAGGTCCCATCCCTATGTAGGACCTCCGACTGTCTTATTTGTTAAGGTAAGTTTGAAAAAGAAGAAGTATATGCATGGTCAACTTATCTGTGGGCATGCCACTGCTTCTTAATTTGGAGTACTTTGTAAGAAATGTCTCCATCCAGTGTGGCCTGATAGTGAATGGGCGGGCAGCGCAGGGCAGGAGAAGGCATGGAGCAGTTGTGATCTGACTGCGGATCAGATCGTGAATCCTTCACCAGAGAGGATCTGTGTGTTTGGTTGCAGGTGAGAACGAGCCGGGCTGCCTGGGCGACAACTACTGCCCGCCCAAGTGCTCATGCACCGGCACCGTAGTTCGCTGCAGCCGCGTCAAGCTCAAGGAAATACCGAGGAACATTCCACCAGAGACAACCGAACTGTGAGTGTACGGTGCAGCATCGCTAGTGCCGTCGCACCACTTTCTCTTCTGTCAACACATGTCTTCTTTTAAAGTGTAGAAATTTTCTCTGGTCATGTTTTGGAAAGGAGCTAGTTAAACATTTTTTAAGTAGCTTTATACATTTTCATTTGTTTAAGTTGTTCAGTCTAAGAAAGTTCAGTGTTCAGTGCCAACAGCCAGTGATTACAAGGTTTTATAATTTTCTTACCATATTTACTGCTACCACTATTTACAACAGAACATCTACACAAAGCACTTGTAATACCAAGCAGACTACTTCTTAAAAAAAAAACCTCTCTGCTCATTCACGTTTGTTCACGTCACAGCAACTCACATTTTGATCTGTGTTGCGTGCAGAACTTGTGTGCAAGTTAAAACTTTGTTTGTTCCAGATATCTTGATGTAAATGAAATACAAATGGTACATGCTGATCGTCTGAGTCATCTGAAGTCATTGACAAGACTGTGCGTATAGCCTGTTATAATTATTGGTTTAAATAATTTATGTATTAAGTTATACAGTCTTTGTATGTTATTTGTTTAGTACAGAATATAGCACACTGACGTCTGCAGAGTTCGTCTCCACGTGCAGCCAATGGTATTTGCTAAGTTTTGGTTACCCAGCTGTATGTCATCATTTTAGTAATAATCAGGTTTAAGAATTTATCTGTTGTCAGTGACGACACATGTAAATGTTTAGGAGGGAAAAGGCATTCCTCAAACAGCTAATTAAAATGCACTTGTTTGTGGCCGTGAAACTTGGTAAGTCCCTCAAGCATGTTTTAGGTATGTCAGACACTTATTTGCAAAATGGAAGACACAGACAACATAGTTTAGAATACTATATTTTCTTAACCAAATAGTCAATTTCAACTTATCTTTGTATGCTGGCAGAAGATATTACAGCTATGAACATTATCTACACAAATCCTCTTTTGTCCGCCATTTTGTAAGATAGCACTACATTTATAAATAAAGTCTTGGGAAACAACTGGTAAATTCCTACCAAATTTGACAACCATGCAGTACTCTAGCAGATGATGTAAAAAGGTATGTTTTTAGTTCGTCAGGCACTTATTTTTCATAATGGTGGACATACAGATTTTTTGGCTTAGAATGCTATATCGTCAAGACGATGTTGTTAATTCTGACTTATCTTTGTATGCTGGCAGTAGATATTACAACCTTCAACTGTATCTATACATAAAACATTTTTCCCGCCATTTTGTAAGATAGTGCCATATGAATAAATAAAGTTTTTATGTCATCTCTTGGGGAGATAATTTACAGATTTCTACCAAATTTAGCAAGCAATTTGCACTGCAGCAGGTGGTGTAAAATGGTACCTATGTTTTAAGTGGGCTAGGCACTTTTTTTTAAAATGGTGGGTGTATAAATATTTTAGCTCAGTAGATTTTTATTAATGAAACAAATTCCAACTTAGCTTTGCATGCTGTTGATGTTAATTACAACTATCAAATTTGTCTATACAGAGCCTCATTTCTCTTCCATGTTGTAAGTTAGACCCACAATACAAATTAAGTTCGAATGTCATATCTCGGGAAACAATCAACCATTCTTACCAAATTTGAGTATAAGTTGTATTGTGGTAGGTCATATAACATAACTATATATATATTTTTTAAGTTGAACAGACACTTATTTTCAGATTTGTGGTTATATAATCATGTTAGTTTACTGTGCTATATCTACGAAACTATATATATAATCGATTTTATCTAAACCTTGAATGCTAGTAGTATACAATCATAGAATATGCTATTACGTAACTTTTTTGTTCTCCGTTTATGAAGATCATTACATGAAAAATGTTGATGTTTTGTATGCCATAACTCGGACCAATCAACAGAATATTCATTAAATTATTCACAGAAGTAGCACTAGGGCAGGCCATGTAAAACTTACATGTGTTAAGTAGCTCAGTCACCTATTTTCAAAATGACAGACCTGTAAGTATTTTATGTTATCAAAACCTATCATTCGAAACATTAGCCTGATTAAATTTGAAGTTGATTCTGGATTCCGACCTTCGTAATGCAGTTGATTGTGCACTAGTTTATGGTTTGAGGTTTCCTAGGTTCGAGTCGTGGGTGTAATTGTCTCGCTACTCTTGCATATGTTTCTGGTTTCATCTCTAATGATAAGGCTTTCAATGAGATGACAATTCCTTAATACCAACTCAGCTTTTAAGAAATTATTGAAAAATAATTTGCACTCATGTTGAAAGTAGGCTCATTAGTTATGTCAGTAACTTATTGTTATTCATATTGGTTATAAATGGACAAAATACAAGTAAAATTTTAATTTAACTAAAAATAATGTATTTTTATGTTAACACAAATATAGAATACTTCGGAAACAACCAAACATGTACACAAGGATTGTTTTTCAAAGGTTTAATTCAAAAAGTTGGAAATAACTATGAATAGACTGGAAACACAATCCAGAACATTGAAGTAGATAAGAGTATCCTATAAAATTCTAGGAGGATTTTACCACAGAAACACAAACAGACTTCATGTTATGGCATACACACAATTGCTAAAGTAGTTAGTGTTGAAAGGAACTCATACAGTAGTTATATGGTACTAACAGTACCACAAATCCCCACTATTAACTCTTTGAATGCCTCTACAATTTCTGTCTCTTTCACCATCACTCATCATTGTTACTTTCCACCACCAAATGCACTGTATGAACGATGCAAAACTTACATTTTAGCTGCCACAATACTTTATTCCGTATCAATAATTTAGCGAGCATCTTCTTGTTAATAAACTTGATGAAGTCAGATTTCGTGAAACATTATTTTATGCATTTTGCATAAAAAGTATGTCTTTCCATGAGATAAATCTGTATTAAGCCACCTGTGCTGTTGACGGTGTGCATAGATTTTTGTAATTTTGTGCTACTCGATTTGATTTATAAGGGATGCTCATATGAAACATAGAATGGTGATTAGAAACATAAANGACCAATAGTTTGTACATCATGTAATTTTGTGCTACTCGATTTGATTTATAAGGGATGCTCATATGAAACATAGAATGGTGATTAGAAACATAAATACTATGTATTGGATAACATACGCTACATGACAACAGCAGCATACAAATGACTACAGATAAACACCTGCACTCTTCAGGCACCTTTCCCAATGCTGAACAAGTCTCTCTATATCCTGGGCGAATAATGATGTTGGTTACCGGTGGAACCACTATTCCACAGCATCATGGACCGCTTGTTGGGTAGTGAAATGCTAACCCTACAGGGTCTTCTTCAACAGACCAAGACATAATAGTTACAAGAGGAGAGGTCTGAGTTGTAAGGTGGCTGATCCATCAAACTCCAGTGAAATAAAATGTGGTATGCCCAGTGTTGTGTTGTCAGCAAGTGGATTTGCATTGCCTTGGATCATAAACGCACCGTGCAACAATTTTCCCCTCCATTGGTTTTTAATGGCCTGTCAGAGTTTCTGCAAGGCATTGCAGTTACAGTGAGCGTAGTTTGTGGCACTGACTGTTATTTACTCCAGTTGCAGAAGTCCTTCATGATGAAGGATTTCTCCATTCCAGACTCATCCTCTTTGTTGCTGGCTCGAAATGGTGGCGCCAGGTTTCATTATCTGTCGCAGTTTGCTCTATGAAGCACCGTCCATCCGTGTGGTTATGGCCGAGATGTTCCAGGCGTATCCCCTTCTGTACTGCTTTTGGTTCATCTTTGAGGCGTCGGGGGCACCCGCTCAGAACTCACTTTCTGATACCACAGCACACGATGCTGTGTATGGATCCGACCCTGAAGTTGTTAGCCATTGACANCACCACAGTTCTTTGCATACGAAGCTGTGTATGGATCCGACCCTGAAGTTGTTAGCCATTGACATCTCGTGTGTGACTGTCCTTCTCCATCATGTTCACAGCGGCAGTAGTTTCCTTCATCAGTCCAGGCACCTGCCCAAGTTGTGCGAGGCCTGCAGTGCGTTACCGCTCACCTTGAAACTCGGCTCACCGCTTGAACACAATGCTTGGTGCTTTGTTGTCTGAAACATGCATCCCTGTACAAGAATCGAATCACGCTCCGTTGTACTCGGCTGAATGCATCCATCACACAGAACTGTTGTTNCATGCATCCCTGTACAAGAATCGAATCACGCTCCGTTGTACTCGGCTGAATGCATCCATCACACAGAACTGTTGTTTCGGCCGTGTCCTCTACTCCGCGGACGTGTGACTCCAACTGACCACATTCTGTGCTGTCACAACAAACACCGCCATGCCGTGCACCTCGTGGCCGCCCCATCAACTGCTGGCAGTGTTCACGGCTCTGTCTTTGTTTCATTTAAACTAATATTATATATTCACATTATGATCTGTGTTTGTCTGTTACAGTAACGTATAAAAATACTAACTTTGTGTATTGCTATAGTTACAGAATTTACTTTCTAAAATATTATTGGTATGAAAAGTCTTGTCCACTGTATCATAATTTATATCTGTTGAAATAATGCAGCTGAAATGATATCAATGTTTATTTTTTGTTTTTCACTTTAGAGACCTGAGCAACAACCAGATATCAGTCGTGTCCAACTTCTCATTTGTAAATCTCACCAAGCTCTCTACTCTGTGAGTATATTGAGTTTGCTGTTCTTTAACTGATATTATATCTGAACTACTGTGTCAGTTGCATATTTGAAGTTTACAAGCACTTTACTGTGACTCTTTTTCCTAGCATAATCAGCTATAATAAGCTGCAGTGTGTGGAGCGGGACTCTCTTGCCGGCCTCAAGTCTCTCAGAATCATGTGAGTATCACCAGAGGCTCGTATTCTCTAGGCATTTCNCGGGACTCTCTTGCCGGCCTCAAGTCTCTCAGAATCATGTGAGTATCACCAGAGGCTCGTATTCTCTAGGCATTTCGAGGTTTGCCACAAAGCAGATGTAGTGTTAACAGTCGTGCACGAGCTTGTACCTGGTGAGTTTCACTGTGATTGCTGCCATAGGTAGGGAATCATGGAGAAAGACTCTGAGAAAAATTTTGCATGATGAAATGATAAGCAAACTGACATCATTTAAACTTTGAATGTTCTGTAGTAATATACTTGGTGACCACTCCANCATGATGAAATGATAAGCAAACTGACATCATTTAAACTTTGAATGTTCTGTAGTAATATACTTGGTGACCACTCCACTGTGTTGGCAACACTGGAACAGTCACTGAGGTTAGCAACAATACACTTGGTTCACTGAGCACTTTTAGAAGTCTTGCTTAGTTTCTCCAGTCCACCTTCTGCGTTTCCTTCCACCACACGAAAAATTAACATAATGATGTGTGGTCATTCCTTTTCCCCTAATTCGAAAGTGCAGTCTTGGTGGCCAACCAGCGTCACCCTGAGGACGAGTGTAGCAAGTGTGAGGGGGGAATGGGTAGCGCGAGAGGACACCGAGGGTAAGGAAGTGGTGAACACCAGAAAGTCCTTCATCAACGGGAGTTCCCCGAGACTAGGCACGTAAGCGCCACATGGCAGCACGTCATCTCTGTCTTCCTGAACCCCTGATGTCACATACTCGCAGACACCCAGGCTTGAATATTCAGAGCACAAGACTTGCATGCCCCTTGTGTTCCTGACAAACTGTCAGCGGTAAGCAGTGCTTTCACTTGAACTATGTAAAAAGTGTAAAATTTAAGTCTGAATGTGATTCATCATGCCAGTGTAACCTCCCTCCCTTTACTTCAGTCAGTCTAACTCATCCCTCACCCCCCCCCCCNTTAAGAGCCCCCCATCCATTTCCATCCTTGAGAAATTTCTGGCCACGCCACTGATTACTGATGAACATCTAGCAAGATGCCCACTGAGTGCTTAGCAACATAGCAGCTCCAAACTGACTGAGCATTCATTGCTTTACTATTACCACTAAGAAACAAACAAGAAAAATTAATAAATACAATTTAGTAATGTACACTGACATGCCCAAAGTCATGGGATAGCAGTACGTGGAGGTAATAGTCGGTGGCGCCACCATACCAGTACTTCTTGGAAGTACCCTGACCTGTATCAGTTGTGCTCTGACATCGCGTGAGTGAGTGTGTGCTGGTCACGCCATTGCATCGCTGACCTTTGTGCACTTCACGTACCTCCACAACGATGGGATAGTCCAGTAGGATAATGCACCGTGTCATCGGCCCAAGTTGTCCAGAATTTATCCGAGGGGCATTATGGAGAGTTTCAACGACTGCTGTGGCCACCTCGTTAGTCCAATATGAACTCCGTCGAGCATTTATAGAATGTGATGGGGAGGAACATTCGCACCCAAGATCCTGCGCCTACAAACAGCAGGGAACTGTGGGTAGCTATCCAGATGGCATGGGCCAACATCTCTCCATGGGAGTTTCGTCCACTAATTGAAGCGATGCCGCGACTAGTTGCTGCACTTCGCTGGGATAGAGGAGGGCCTGCGCGATACTAGACCACTATCCCATGACCTTTAGCATGTCATTGTATTTGTTACATCTGTCAATGCTGTTCTGAAGCTATTTTTAATTTTGATAAGCATACATCTGTTGCTAGATTTTTTACATTGACTGATGGAAGCCATGTTTTATGAAGAAAATTTTGCACAGAACTTTGGGGGAAACAGGGCTGGTCATGTTATTATTGTTACGTTATAATTATTAGAAGTAGACATTATAAAAAATATATAATTTTTAATTGGATAAGTTGTCAATAAAATATTTTGTATTTATAAATAACGAAAATAAATGCTTCTTTAATTTTCTTATAGCTCTCTTCATGGAAATGATATTTCGCTGATTCCAGAGGGCAGTTTTGATGACCTGCATGCCATTACACATTTGTAAGTATCAGTTATGTTTGATCAAATAAGCTCTATTTTGCTGTGATGCTGATAACACAGTAACCATGCAAGTTCTCTTCTAACGCTATTTTTCTTTATCAGATTCAAACTATTGGTGATTCTGTTGTGTGAAAGCTTGTGTTAACGCAACTAAATTTGTTACATCATTGTTTGGTTTGCCATGGGTTGGGGGGGAAGAGGGGAAATTGGCTCTTTCCCCAATCTCACAAAGGGGCACCAAAGACATCATGTTAAATAGTAATAGAGTTTCATATTTTTAAATATTTAATAAAGTTGTTGGTTACTAAATAATATTATATGGTATTTTTGTACTGGTATAAGTTTTCCGTGTAATGTGTGTGGTTAGGGACAACATGTGTGTGTAATACTGACATGTTTGTTATAACTATATTTTTGGGAAGGATCTTTATCCACCATCACAGGCACCAAACTGTTTATATGACCTTGCCTCCGCCTAAACTAACCTAACGGAGAAATGACTAAATGCATCTGGAGTTGTAATAACTTTCTTATTAATATTGGTGTTTAAGGGCTCTTGGGGCAAACCCCTTGTACTGCGACTGCTCCCTGCAGTGGCTGGCCGAGTGGGTGAAGAGGGACTACGTGGAGCCGGGGATTGCGCGATGTGCCGAGCCGGCAGTCATGAAGGACAAGCTGCTCCTCACTGCACCGTCGTCTTCCTTCCAGTGCAAAGGTCAGCGACATCCTGTGTGCAGTACGTGTTCGCTTGTTTACCGCGTCAAGTCAGCTGAGGAGGTCACTTGCTCAGGTTGGACGGGGTGTGGCCGTCAGCTGCTGAAAGCGACTGCGACTGCGACTGCAACTGCGACTGCGACTGCAACACTTTCCTTGGGCTGCACGAAATAATTNGTGCTCAGGCGGGACGGGGTGTGGCCGTCAGCTGCTGACTGCGACTGCGACTGCGACTGCAACTGCGACTGCGACTGCAACACTTTCCTTGGGCTGCACGAAATAATTTTAGTCTCACCTAAATCAATTTTTCATAAAAAATTTCAATATAATATTTTTAAAAATAATTAATGTAATCAACCATTTGTGAAGTGTCCGACATCACATACTGCTAAATTTTGAAGTTTGTTTTTATTTGAGCCTGTCCAGTCATCATCCGTGGAATAGCGATTGCAGTTGTGGCTCATTCATGTAGAGCTGGTGAGGAGCAGAAGCAGACTTGCACTCTGTTTGGTGTTGTTTGGTCTGCAGTGATGAGCTCAGCCCTCACATTAGTGCTACCTCTTACATATGGATGCCTCATTTGTAAGATAAATTCTGAGGAACCCAGAAAATATTACAAAACTAAAGGAAAAATAGTGTAAGAAATAGAAAAATCATAGCAGAAATCCAATAACTTGCAGTTTAAAAATCAATCAATACACAGGTGCAAGCCTGCAACAGTATCAAACATTTGTAGGGTGAGTACCTTCAAGCAATGTGCCATAAGGTGAAAATTATTTAAAAAAATTATAAATGAATAAAATAAACTTGCCAAAAATCTGTTAAATTTTATGGTTGCTAAAAGGCCAGCTGAGTCGTCTAACTGTACCACATGCTTGCACACCGCTCAAGCAATGCAGACAAGACTGCAGTTGAATTACAATGCAGAGAACAACGAGCTGGATTTTCACATAATGCTTCTCCTTTATGCTCCTCTGTACGTGCGTATGTAATCCATACCAAAACAGAATGTGTCTATCTTAGCACACAGCAGTATGATTTGCCACATCAGAGAAATGTTTGTGTTTCCTTGTTACTGGCTGTATTTGGCTCGTACATGGTGAGACAGGGCGAAAATGTGTTCTGTTCAGGTAAAAAGATAGTTCAAGTAGGAACTATTAAGTTGTGACTAATGTTACCTGAAAGTAGATTATGTGGTACGAAATTTCACAAACGTAAACTCACGACTTCGTGAATTTCATCTGAATAACTGGCACAAAGCAGCAACATGTTTTCAACTTTGGAAATCTGAAACCAGAATCTTGTTTGTTTCCTTTTCTATAAAACGTTTTTGTGTGGAAAGGGGATAGCAGAAAGAGTAAGCAATTTTTTTAATATAATGTACTGTTAGGAATAAATAAATGGTAACAAACACTGTTATCGCAGTAGTTGGCGAGGCAGTGGATGGTAGAAGTAAGTAGTGTTCTCAGGGTGCCAGGCCATGATGTCACGCACGGCCACGCGGTGAGCACAGACTCTGTCCAGGGTCGTGATGTAGCCACACAGCTGATTCCCAACCCGACACACACCTCTTCTGCTCCGTTGTTGGCCACGGAGCACGCCAAACGCAAGTTGAGGAGGGGTGGCTACTTGTACTTGGAGAATAAGCGTGACCACGTGCGCATTAGATCCAGAGCCATCCGGTGTTTATTACAGAATAAAACAACACTAGAACGTGCAGGGTGGTACACGAACCCAAAAGGAAGTGAATCAACACAGTATTTGAACACTGTGGTACAAAACACTTTCAGAGACCTCGCCTGAACCAGCACGGAAATCAAAAGTTACGTTACTCATAAAAAGCCTGTAGACGAAAATAATTAGTTAAGGGCCCTCCGAATTAACATAAGGGCCGAGGCTAGCTGCGGGGTAAAGTAATAAAGGTTTTAGATAATTAGTAGCAACAGAACTACAGATCGGTGAATGCAAATATGAGGGCCCCTCAGGCCATGGGGCGCATGTCCTTCTGGCTTGAACTCCAACGAGAGACTGCTGAATCACCGTCGAAAGCAGGGACAGTAGCCCACGCCAGGGGTGTTGGCCTCGTCGGGCCACGTGCATGGATATGAAGCATGAGGGGCAACCCTGATGATTACGAGAACATGCACAGGAATGCACAGCAAAATTAATGCATCAGAAACTTACTTAGTAGTTTACGTAACGTGTACAGGAGTACACAGCAAAATAAGCACGCAAAGACCTTACTTGCTAACAAAACCATCGTTGGTGGCCTTGGCCTTTTTTACTCGCATGATGTGCAGAGGAGTGTGCGCCAACAGATACGTCCTTACATACTACATATTCCACAGGGACGTGCACTCGAGTGCACGGCAAACAAAACAATTACATTAAAAACATTAAATCTAACATTAACCCTTTTGATCATTATCTTCGGCCGTAGTCCCTTCAGTGCGCTCGACACGCACGGCCGGCTGAAGGACGAGGTTAGATGCAACACATGCACGATGCCTCGGTATTCTTAGTTACCCAACACACGTACGTCTCAATGTGGAACTATCCTCCTCTTTTCTCTCACGAGTACTCCAGGTTTTGTTCTCTCGCCGCACCCAGTGCAGTGTAAAGCAGTCG
Organism: Clitarchus hookeri; assembly: GCA_002778355.1. Lineage (NCBI taxonomy): Eukaryota > Metazoa > Arthropoda > Insecta > Phasmatodea > Phasmatidae > Clitarchus > Clitarchus hookeri. Next base: position 266,254 of record NQII01001404.1, read on the forward strand.
GCTGCACACGCATTGTTGTCACTTGCAGGGCAGGTGAGCAACGAGATCCTATCCAAGTGTGACGCATGCTACACGTTCCCGTGTTCCAACGGCGGAGTGTGCCGGCCACTCCCGGAGAGGCAGTACCAGTGCCGCTGCACACCTGGCTACCACGGCCAGCACTGCCAGTTCATGATCGACGCCTGCTACGGCAACCCGTGTCGCAGCGGGGGCACCTGCAAGGTCCTGGAGGAGGGTCGCTTCAGGTGAGCCGTCTCCCACAACATCCTTCCTGTGTTTGTTAACTATGTCTTCTTCTGCTTGCTGTCATCTTAATCCCGCAGGTAGTGCTGCGTTTGCATGCATCTTAACTGCTTCATGTTGTACATTTAAGGATTTAAATTAGTCAAGAAATATTTGGTCAGCTTAACAATGAGGTGGATACAGAACAGTGGTGGAACGCAAGGACGGGAGGAATGGGAGTGCCTCGAGAAAACCTGCCAGCGAATGGCAACGCCTGCCACATTTCCCACATGTGAAAATCCAGGTGACCCTGCTGGGAATCGAACCCAGTTTTTCTTGTTGAATTTAGCAGACTGGAAACAAAGCATAACACAACACTAAGGATAAGAGGCAGCATGTGTCATTTACTAGTCATGAGTCATGAAGCATATGTAATGAAAGTGTCGGAGAGGAAGTACCGTACTGAAGCAGATGAGGTATTGCATTGCAGCTGCCACTGCCCGGCGGGGTTCACTGGAGACCGCTGTGAGAGCAACATTGACGACTGCCTGAGCAGCAGGTGCGAGAACAACGCCACCTGCGTGGACCTTGTGGAGGCGTACGAGTGCCGCTGCCAGCCTGGCTTCACGGGTAAGTGACTGCTCTTCTGGGCCCATGTGCTGGTTCCCTTTAGCACTGCACGGCTTACTGCTATCTCCACCGTGTTGCATAGCATCTGTCATTCACTTGTATTTTATTTATTCATTTGCAGTTTTACACACGGAGGCTTGTTAGCATTGTGATTTAATGGGTTGGAAAAACGAAGTTGCCTCCAAATGCCCCCCCCCCTCAGGGGTTAATGGAATGTGCGCATTCAACTTCGCCATAGGTACAAATGAATGTCATGCTGATCCACAACATGCATCCAGGTATCAATACACTAAACCCAACAACATCAGGGGCTGCAGTGGTGTAGTGGTTAGACTAAATACCTCCCACCAAGGCAAACCGGGTTCCATTCCCGGCGGGGTCGCCCCCAGATTTTCGCATGTGAGAATCGTGTCGGATGATGCCACTGGTGGGTGGGTTTTCTCTGAGGTCTCCTGTTTACCCCACCCTTGCATTCCGGCACTGCTCCATACTCACCTCGCTTCACCTCCATTGGTTCTCCTCTCTTCACTCACTCACCCAACATCACAAGCATTACCCTACGGTATGTGGTGTGAGGAACACTAGAGCACAATCAGCCTTGTGTCTATCATCAGGCCCTTATTATGGGACATAACCAAAGAGCAGGTCTGTCTACCACCATCTGCAAGTTATTCTGTCGGCTGGGTAAAGTGGTTCCACAGAGTTGCCACACACTCTTAGACTCCATATGTGGAATTTTTCTCCCTGTAACTTTGTAATGTTACAAGCATGTAAGTGTCTGACACAAGTCGAGCATTAACTCGCCTAACTCAGTCGGATACGAACACTGAGACTCAAGTTTATGAAGGCGCCAAAATAAAATAATCAGATGAACCAGAAATAAAGTTCAGCTGGATTTAATTACACTATGCAGTTCAGTTGCAACAACGGCACACACACACAAAAAACTTCCCAACAAGCAAGCAGGAACGAGAAAAGAATCAGAGTATGGATTATCCTCCAGTCGAAAAAACTTGCATCGCAAGGCAGAAGAGAAAATAAGCAATCTCCCGGTGCCCTGAATGAGTGACGCCTCACACTGGCGGAAATAATTTAGTAGGTTTTAGATTAGTCTGAAATATGAAGGAAATGAAAGATAAGTTGTGGGCGCTGCTTGTGTGAGTTACAATCGCGACTCATGTGCACTCGTCAAGCGTCCACCAACATCTGTCGCTGTACTATAACTGTTGACTACCGTACTGCCTGGACAGGAGAGATGTCGTGCCTGCTATTAGTGTCTTCTGAAAGCTTTATTGCACCACTGAAAACTGCCCAATTGGGGCGTTGTGTGATGTGGTCATATCTAAAAATAGCGCAAACACTGCTCGCAACACAGGCGTGTATTTCATCACGTAGCCACGACCCTTGTTATCCTTCCTATATCGCACCACATTACAACAGCCAACTACCTATGTGTTCTTAGCTTCCTAGAAGAAAAAATATGTGTTTCCTCGTCTTACTATAATCAGTGCTACTGTCAAACAACTTGAAATAAAATTATAAGCCATGAAAATCGAAAATATATAGAATAAATACAAATTGCTATTATCACCAAGTTCCAAACACTGAATGAATTAATTTAATCGCCTTAAGTATAGAAAAATAAAATATTTCACCGACATATTGATTACAATTACTTGCAACATTACAACCTCCATGAGACTGGGAATACTGTGGACAGGTCAGTGAGCCTGGTCCATGCATATGCAGCCTCCGACTGTGATGTTGATACACCCACAAATTAATTGGGCATGTAATTTTGGCACTTAATGAAGGTTTGACGTAGCCAAATACTTTTCAGCATACGGTGTGTACATCTCGAATGCATCGAAACCTATGGAAGTCACACTTTCTTTTTCCATCCCAATTCATTTATAATTATAAAGCACAATCTGTTGATATTTTTATGATTTGGTTAAGTGGCTTGTACTGTAAAGGAAAATGTCTGATCAAAAATATTCTCTATAATTTTCTCTTACTCGGAAAAAACATTGACCTCAAAATTGTAGTGGTATGCAAAAATATGATGACCCTCAATTTTTTAAGTACAAATCAAAATAAAACACAAAGTGGTCTTGAACTTTGGGTGAATATGGTCACGTCCTCTTCTCACTGAGTGTGTGTTGTTTGCAGGGAAATACTGTGAAACGAAAATACCATTCTGCTCGAAAGAGTATAACCCATGTCGCAATGGTGCGAAGTGCGTGGACCACTTCACGCACTACACGTGCGAGTGCGTGCTGGGCTTCTCTGGAGCGAACTGCAGCACCAACATTGATGACTGCCAGGACAATATGTGCCAGGTGAGTGAAACACTCCCTGCACTCTGTACAACACGCCACTAACTAAGGGAATGTTACTGGTTGAGAGTGTTATAAGTTGGCAACTAGTGATTTTGTGTTGAGACTTTGTTTCTGCTATGATTAGCACAATTGATCTTTTTCCTTTTATTGTGTGTATGGTTAAAGGTGTTTTTAAATATGTAGTGTGATAATTGGTGGCAGTAAACAAATATTTTGAATAAGATGAACTTACGTACTACTTTGATATCTGAAAACATACTCACAGAGAGTAGTGCGTCTGTTTCTTTGAGATGCAGTGCAACACAGCTCGTCAATGGTTTACCAGCAGATCTAACAAGTAGGCCATGTTCCATTGCCTGTGTACGTAGTCGAATCACATTATCGTGACCACCTGCTAGATATGCCATCTGTAGCGCATAGCCCATGACATGTGGACTGGTGAAGTGGGTATGTAATACGACCGACAAGCTCGCTCTACACAGTGTGCTTCCTGCTGTCGTGGGTAAGGGAAGAGTGTGGCCTCGTCTCTCACCTCTAGTAGAAGTGACAGTTAGAGGGTGAGGCAGAGGCACTTCTCCCTCCTGATGACGGTGAAGCCGCGGTGAAATAAGTTAATGTTTTAATTTTGAGAAAAAATTCTATTATATAAAGGACCATACAAAATTGATGTCCCAATGTATACAGGATACATGGGGTAAATTAACATATTCCCTTTCTCAAGCCTTGGGAGAGGCAACAGTGAATAATGTAGTAAATTATTGTCGGTAGTAAAAGATTTCAGACTGCAGACCTGTACATGGTTATTTTATAAGAATTAATAATTATGAGACAGAGTGTTTCTGTTTGTGTGGTAAAAGATAAATGTACAATAAATTGTCAGTAAGAATGGTTAAGACTAGAGTTAAAGAATCATAAGGGATGAAGTAATTACAGCAGTACAGTGTAAGGAAGGTTTAAATGATGTGTAATCAAGAACAGTAACAGTAATGTGATGTTATCAAGAACATTTAACTGTATTTGTATCATCTTATATATTTTAATTCAGTGCTGAATGGATGGCAACTTGTAAACTTAATTGTAAGTTTTTGTTATTTTTTGCAAACCTTTGATACAACACAAAAGTGATAAATTCAGTAAATGAAAATTAATGTCAATGAAAGAGATGGTTTTACATAAAATGTAATGTTTTTTTAAAAATTGTTTTTTGTAACTATTGGGATTTAGATCTTGTACTTTAAGCAGAGTACCGAACAGGAAGTTCTCAGATTGATAGAGCAAGGTGTGCTATCAAATTTCTTGTACATAAACTAAGAAGAAAAGATGAGAAAAAAATATATATTATATATATATATATATATATATATATATATAATAGAGAAGAAAACTGAAAAATATTTTTCAGTATATATATATATATATATATATATATATATATATATATATATATATATATATATATATATACANTTTTCTTTTCTTCTCAGTTTATGTACAACAAATTTGACAGCACACATTTCATTTTCATTTCAGAAAACAAAAGTCGCACCCATGCAACCCTAATCTTTGACTGATCAGTTTAGCTCTATCACTGTCCCACTGCATTTTGTCTGTCCAGGATCTTATCTGAGTGAGTGTAGTACAGGAACAACTTGTCTAGTGGTTGGAAATATAAGCAACAAGGTGGTCTCACTGAAGAGTGCAAAAGTGCATGCTCTTGTTTGCAGAATGGAGCGACGTGTGTGGACGGCGTTAACGACTACGTCTGCAAGTGCTCTGGCGACTTCACCGGGAAGTTCTGCGAGATTGCCCCCATGGTGGCGATGCTGTATCCCCAGACATCGCCTTGTCAGCACCACGACTGCAAGAACGGCATATGTTTCCAGCCGATGGGCTCCAACGACTACGTCTGCAAGTGTGCGCCAGGGTATTCTGGTGAGCACTCCAAACACATCTACAGGAATGTGTTCATTTTGCTGATGGCAAATTATGTACCTATTGTTCCGTTGCTTAAAAACACCAACCGTAAACAAATATATATATATATATATATCTCTCTCTATATATATCTCTCTCTCTCTATCTCTCTATATATATCTCTCTCTATCTCCCCCCCTTCCCCTATGGCCGCAGAAAATATAATTCCTTTATTGGATTAAGGCCGGGATAAAGTAGGGTGTTTGTTAGTTTGTGAAGATAGACCGAAGTAGCGCGGCGCTGGTGGCGGGGAACAAAACTGCGTCGCCCGCCACAGATGCCAGTCATCTTTCTGGAACGCAGAAATAAAGGTTAGTTTCCAGGCAAAATAGAAAAATTTAGGTAGGGGAAGGAGGTGGTGGGAGCAATGTAATGAAATGAAATTATCTACTGTGATATTTCGCTTGCAGCCTTGTTAGTGTAGGTGCGCCTCAACACAACCCCCACCAGCACCTGCACAGAGCACACGACGCCTGTCGCCTTGGAGTCGGCAGAGACGAAGGACCATACATACTGACAGTTGTCGGATGAGAGATGTGTTTTGGCGCTAGTGTGTGTACAGCAGTGTGTGTGCAATGTAGATCACAGGACCATCACCCAGCCAGAGGCTGTGCGGTGCATGCTTCGCCTTGTTCTGCGATCACGCATTGCTTGGCATCCTTGTGTGTTGCGATGTCAGCCTCACCGCGCGGCTCCACACTCGTGTGCAATAAGAAGCAATTATAGCTAAATGAGATTGCATAGTGCTCCGCAATTTTATGTGGTTGTGGCAATTATCACGCGGGCTTATTGCCTACTAGGGTAANGGACCATCACCCAGACAGAGGCTGTGCGGTGCATGCTTCGCCTTGTTCTGCGATCACGCATTGCTTGGCATCCTTGTGTGTTGCGATGTCAGCCTCACCGCGCGGCTCCACACTCGTGTGCAATAAGAAGCAATTATAGCTAAATGAGATTGCATAGTGCTCCGCAATTTTATGTGGTTGTGGCAATTATCACGCGGGCTTATTGCCTACTAGGGTAATTAAGGGGATTTATGGTGGCCTGTGAGCCAAAATACTCTTTGGACGCTTAAATTTTTCTCTCTCCTCAGGGTCATAGTCCCAGGGGATATATATTTTTGGATTTGCACTGTTGGCACATACAGTGTCAAATGTTTGTGCTAATTTTACTAAGTGCTTATCCAGTTTTTCAATTTTTAATTTGCGGTGCAGATCCACGATAGGGCAGTATTGGAGTGCATCTGCAGGCCTTTATTTTGGATTATTTGAAGGTGTCTAATATGCGTTTTAGCTGCGTGTGCCCAAGTGGGTGCATTATCTTTGTATGTAGTAATATGGGCCTTATTGTGAGTAAACGCACATCATGGATTTAGTATTGGGTAAAGTGTGGATAACCTGGCTTGGGCACTGGCACATCTCGCTTGTATATGTGCCTTCCAAGTTAGCTTGCTATCCATATGGACGCCTAGATATTTCACCACATCTTTATGAGGGATCTGCTTGCCAAACAGTTATTTCGGGGCGATCATCCGCCTGGGGTAATTTTCTGCGGGTGAAGACAATAACTTCACTTTTGCCTACATTAATTTTTATTCGCCATTTTGTGTAGTAGGTTTGGAAGGCATTAAGGGCATTTAGCAGAAATAAGAATATTATTTTAAGCATTGCAATGAACAAAATTTTTTGTATGAAATGACGTGTTTGTATTGGATGTTACCGGTAGCAGCTGTTTATGGCACTTGATGAATATCATCTCAACAATGAACGTTGTCTCACACAGGAGGGACTTGTTGGTTTATTGATTGGCATGGACAGCTTTCCTGAAATTAGAACATAAAATTAATTTATTAAGAGGGCAGAATGGGGAACCCATGAAGGCACCAATTTTTCCTGTAAGTCTGGCTTCGGAACGAGAAAGAACATGAGGATGTATGTTCTGTGAGTTTTGCTGTGTCTCTGCTGAAGTCATTGTCTGTGAGGTGTTGAAGAAAAATTCAGAGGCCTTCTGGGGCGGGTATTTCCATGTAAAGGGGCATAATGCAGATGCTAGCCAAATTATCTTCTGCTTGAAGGGAAAATTTGTTGGATGTCTCCAATGAAATGTCAGGTGTACAACCAAGGAAGCAGGTGTAATGCGATGTGGCTCTGGTGTCTACAGTTGCCGACAAGAGTTCAGCAAGCACGGCTGTGTGTAATAGTTAGTAAATGGTAGTATAATTTTACATCTTAGTTATTAACATCACTTTTGTATGTTGTTGTATCTAAGGAGGGGGGGGGGATATGCTTTGCCCCTCCCTAAATATTAAGTAACGGGTGCCAACATTTGAGTAAATGGGAACCTAAACTGTTTTGGTTCATTGACGTGTGTTGATATAGTGTATACAATCTCTAATGAAGTGTTATTATGTATTTCTGGTTCTTATATACTGTACATCTTCATTTCTATCTTTTCTCTATTTTTTTGAGCAAGATGTAATCTAGGTTTTGATCACACCAAAATTAAATTTATAAATGAAGCGAAAATGTCTTAAGAGGGATGCCTCGTCCTAAGTTGAGGATTTTGTTTCATCACTGCTTTAGTAGAACATGTAATTACTAACATTTCATCACTGACTCGGTATTTGCTATAAGAGGTACTCATTTACAGTCATTGTGTTTACGATATGTAGCTTACAAAATGAAAACAGCAAACTTGCTTGTATATCTTTACTAAGCAAGAGTAACAGGTTAATCTGAGCTGGTGTGAATTCTTGTGTTTGCAGGCAAGCGCTGTGAATACTTGACAAGCCTGAGTTTTGTACACAACAACTCCTTCGTGGAGTTGGAGCCCTTGCGGACCAAACCAGAAGCAAATGTGACAATAGTGTTCTCGACAGAGCAAGAGAATGGCGTGCTGCTGTACGATGGGCAGTCGGAACACCTAGCTGTCGAGTTGTTCAACGGTCGTATCCGTGTCAGCTATGACCTCGGCAACTACCCTGTTTCAACTATGTACAGGTGAGTTTTGTACAGGAACTGAACATTTACAGAGCCGAAATGTTTGGCAAAGTAGCACCATCCCTTGCGATTATTTACGGAATTGTAATCGTAACATGTTTTTGACTACGGGATACTTTGTTTTAATCATTAAGAATTTAATGTGACTGGGACAGCCTAATGATGAAATGAGGCAATAATTGTACCTCATGGTTTAAATTCCCCCTTTGGGTGAGGAAACTGAAGTGTTTTCCTAGGGGTTTGTATGTCTGGTCTAGTGTATAAACAAATTTAAATAATATATTTATCTTTCTTCAGCAATGTTTCACAGTACTAAGGAAGTGTCTTAAGAAATCAGAAGTATATTTTTTTTAATGTGACCTTGACCTGACCCCGCAGGGCGAGGTCACGGTGGTAATACAATTGACTTGCACTCGGGCAGACCTGGGCTCGACTCTGGGTCCAACAATATGATTTCGGTTTCCCATGGTTTCCTGAAATTTCTCAAGTTAAATGCTGGGGTGGTTCGTCACTACAGGCGAGGGCCGATTCTTTCCCCATGCCTGCTTCTCTCAGCCACTTGTCTCTAACGATGACACTGTCGACAAGACGTTAAGCCCAACCAACGTACCTAGCCCTGATCCTGTTATCTTTATTATTCCAGCAAAGTAGATCTCTCGAGGGAAGTCTCGCTCACTACCTGTGGAAAGACGTGTGTTGGTGATTTTTAGCGACCTTCATTTGTGCCTAGGAACAACAAATATTAACTAAGGCTATTTCAACCAGTCTTTTTTTATGGGATTGAAGACTACGTAAAGCTGGTGTTTTCTACATACTGCACTTTCTTGCACGCAGTTTTGAGATGGTGTCTGATGGGAAGTACCACGTGGCAGAGCTGCTGGCCGTCAAGAAGAACTTCACCTTACGTGTGGACCGAGGCTTGGCGCGCTCGATCATCAACGAGGGCGAGCACGAGTACCTTAGGCTCACCAGCCCGCTCTTCATAGGTGGCATCCCTCCTGAGCCAGGAGAGGAGGCCTTCACCCAGTGGCACCTGCGCAACCTCACCAGCTTCAACGGTAAGTCACCCACACACGTCATCACTGCATACCTCACCAGCTTCACACACACACATCATCACTGCCTACTTCACAACCTTCACCCACACACATCATCACTGCCTACCTCACCAGCTTCAATGTTCAGTCACCCACACACATCATCACTGCAACAGCATTTTCACAACGTACTGTATACAACTCTAACATTATCTTACTACAAACTCATAATCAGTATCTAATATCTCTTTTTAAACTTAATTTTTTTAAATTTAAATAGTTTTTTTAAAACTCTGGTAAATTCCAGCATTATGACAGTGTAATTTTACTTCTTTGGTTAATTCGATAAGTTTTTGATTTTTATAATTACATTTTTGTGCATTTTTCTGTGCATTGATTTCTAATTAAAAAATATTTTTTCTGGTATGTTATGTTTTTAATTCTCCTTCAGATTTTTGAACATATTGGTTGATAAAATTTATTTATGATTTTGTTGATTAAATACTGAAAATTGTAAATCCATAGGGTGTATATATTTGAATTTTCATTCTTAAAGATTTATTTGAATAAGATTTACAACCAGGCCTGTTAATTTTAGTCAATGTACTTTCAAAATCTAGGTAGATAGCAAATGGACGTTCAAATTTGTTTGTGGGAATTTTTTAAATTACTTAAACAGTTTTAGTAATTTTTGTCATATATATAATAAAAAGTAACGTCGAAATGCTAACTAGAGTAAGAAGAAACAAATTTTTCCAGTTGCCTGATACATAGAGTGCATGCCAATTCCTTCCTCATTAATTAACATTATCAATTGTATAAAAATTTATAGATATATTGATGTATAATTTTATATCATGCAAAGAAATTCAAAATTTGAATCTTTAGAAAATATTTTATCAAATTTGTTTGTAGAAGCACATGTTTTCAAATATGTATGTATATCATCACTAGTGACCCAGTTAGAGGGGGGGGGGAAAGGCGCAGTTGTTGCAGTGGCTAGAGCGTTTTGCACCCACCAAGGTGAACCGGGTTCAATTCCTGGTGGGGCCGCTCCCAGACTTCCACATATAGGAATGAATCATGTTGGACAATGCCACTGGTGAGCAGGTTTTCTCTGGGATCTTCCATTGGCCTTGCATCGTGGCACCACTCCATCCTCACCTCTCTTCACCTTCATCGACTGTCAAGACAGTGATGTTAAGAGCCGCCCACACTTCTAGTGCTAGGAGAGTGCGAGCGCCGATGGCCGAGGGCCTCTAAAGCTGCAGGGTGTTTGGTGTGCAGGCTGCATGAAGGAGGTGTGGATCAACCACAAGCCGGTGGACTTCACCAATGCAGCGCGGCAGCAGAAGGTGACGCCCGGCTGTGCGCTGCTTCAGGACGAGGCGGAGCTGCGAGAGGACGTGGCGGAGGAAGAGGAGGTGGTGATGGAGGAAGAGGGGGTGGAGGAGGAGGAGGACCCGTGTGCTCACCACCAGTGCCGGCGTGGCAGTAAGTGTGTGCCGCGCAGGCCCGGGCAGTATGCATGTCGGTGTCGGCCGGGATGGGGCGGACGATACTGCGACCAAGGTCAGTCAGCTCTTCTCTCTCGTCTTCTGCTCGGCAGGCGAATACATCCCTGCCATCTGCCGTTTATCACATCTCTCCCTGCAACCTTTATTCTAAATTTCATTTTAGTGTGTGTTTTCATTCAATTGTGATTTTATGTGATACTTCCCATTTGCAGTGCCAGCAGCAAAAAATTGGAAAAGTCACCTATTTCAAAGTGCTATATATGTATACATCTTTTTAAGCATTTATGGGGAAATATCACATGCCAAAACTGTAACATTTCAGAAAATCAATTTTCACTTCACTTTGCCTACAAACACTTTTTTGCCATGTGTTAACTCAGAAATATTTATGATGAGTGATGAAACAAACTGAAGATGGCAAGGATATATTAGCATAAGATGGTACGTCTGACAACAAATTGGTTTTCCAAATTGATCATAATCTGAATTTAAAAAATTTTGCATAAAATTTTTTTTGCCCTTTTTTGGGAAGTGCACAAATGGTATCGTATTTCTGATTTCATCAGCATGACTGTAATTAATGTAATTGTATATGCCGTATTATGCGAATTATGAACAGTTGTGAGTTGTCTTAAAAGAAGTGGTGGTAATAATGACATCAAAATTAATATTTTTAAAACTCTGATAAAATATGTCAATTAAAATCAAATGTAAGCTATTTTCTATGCCCGCAACTTTAGTTTGGTATTTAAAGGCACATCACAGTGAAAACTTGAGAGATCCAAGATGACATCAGATGTACCAACTTATTATGCCTGGCAAAGTTGTGGGATGGATTGCTCATTAACATTATCTTAGCTGCGAACTCACTTGAATATAACTAGTACTAAGGGCAGGAGACCAAAGTTGTGTCCTGCAAGGTTTCAAATGAACATAAACTGGTGTTTGTGTCCAGGAACACTGTACAGTAGGGAAGGCTGCTGATGGCAGATGTATACCAACAATGTCTACCACATGTCAGTGGCTTTACAGGGGGGGAGGGGGGATATACATTTCCCCTCCCTACATTTTGTAAAGGGCACCAGAATGAGAATAAATAGATACCAGACTATTTCTGTCCACCGAGATGCATTGACATATACACAATCTCTGATGAATTTTTGTAATTTGATATTTGGAGTTCTTATATACATCTTCATTTGAGTAATCAACTTTTCTTTATCTTTTATGCAGTGTGTAATTAAGGTTTTGATCACATCAAAGTGAAATTTTTAAGAGAAACAAAAATGTCTTAAGAAGAGTGCGTAAATGCTTGCTTCCCTCCTCCCTTAGGAATGTGCCTGAAAATGCCAGTGTTTCCTGTAAGGTCAGTGGTAGGTTGAGTGCTGTCTCTCATTTCCCCAGAGGTCTCAACTTAATGCTTCTGGCAGCAGTCTTGGCACATGTAAGTGGTTAAGGGCCTGTATTCAGTGCAAGAGAGGACAGTTACTGTGTCCTGCCCCCTGATTACAGTCTCCACTCGTTGCACTACTCACAAAGCTACGGTGAACTGTGTTGGGCCGGGATATTCCAGCTCGTCTGGTGACGAAGCACAGTGCATTGCGATTATGGTCTCTCTCTTCAGTTATTTGTGATTTAATTGTGTTTAGTGGGATCACAGAAGTCTGTTTGCAGTCTTACACTTTACATATTTGGCGATCCCCTTCACAGGTTCACCCATTTGTAAGTTGTCAGCAGCAAACTTGAGCAATTACGTATCGTAAATATTAAACTCATCACTGTTCAATTAACAAAAAAAAATGGAAACATAAGTTTTTAAAATTAAAAAGCTATAGGGAATGAATAGACCATGTTCTCTTCAGAGGTTGCCGCATGCCCCAGGTACTGGATCTGGTTCTCCCATTCAGCGACACTTCTTCACCCATAATTGTTATCCTATCAGACTGACATAAGTGACATCTGTGTTCTTCCCATATCTCCAAGCTGATTATAATTTCATTAATTTGGGTAAAAACTTTCATTTTCCTGCCCTTTCCTGGGTTACTCTTTTCTTCATGAACTTATCACTGTTGCCTAGTTGCTTCCACCTATGGGATGTATCTTTGCATTGTGGACTGGCCAGTACATAATATGGCCTACAAGTTGCCTACCTTCGGACTCTCAGCATACAACTCCAGTGATATTTTAGTTGGTGATTACGAATGTGAATAATAGCAGTGTGTAATAGAATTAATTCAAGCATTAATACACTTCATATTTTTATGATAAACATCATAGAGAGAGAGAGAGTGTGTGGGTATGTGCATATATTAGGCATGTGCGAAGGTCTTTTTTTAAAATGTGAAGCCAAGTCGAAGCAAAACTTACATCTTGCGAAGGGGTTTCAAAGTAAAATCAAAGTCGAAGGATTAAAAAATGTATATATATTAATAAATTGTAGGCCACAGTTTTCAAGTTTATTCAACTCATTTGTACTGTTACGGCAAAAAAAAATGTATGCCTACTAGACACTGAGCAATGCAATAAAACATATCCTAATCTTGCACTGCTGAAAAACTGAAATATCATAATCTGCAAGAAAGTAATCATTATACATTTAGATACCTACACACTTTTTAAAAACTACCATACTCCTTATATCCAGTTCCATTTGGCACCTCCACCGCACAGTGATTTCAGTGGGTGGCTATCAACATTGGGCCTCTTCCCTTTCCTCCAAGGACCCTTGTCAATGTCAGGCTAGATAGTAATCTTGCTGGATGGTGGTGGCATTAGAGCCTCAGAGAAAGAGAGGCTCAACTTTCACTGCTTACAACTCCTGCGCGGGTAAATAAGTTAACTGTTAAGGCATTGAGGTACATAATTCTAGATAACAGGATAATGGCCCTCAACAACAATTCAAAATAAAAATGCATGCTTACAAAATCCATTAAAAAGATATATGAGAAACCATTTATGCTGGCGTTTACACTCTGCATTTTTCTGTTGCGTTCACAATTATTTATTACTATTACTGTACTGTACTTACATTGTGGAGTGGATAACTCTTTCTTGTATACTTTGCATGCACAAGTGGTGTGATCACTCTTCTTTCTCTCAAAGAAATTACATACAACGTCCGATTTGGCAGTTGTGTGCCATGCTGTGAATTTTCACACATTGCTAAAAACAGTTTACGTATGCTCACTAAGTGAAAATGTAAAAATTGCTCTTGCGGAAATGAACATATATATCTATCGCACGTCAACAAACATAATAAGAGCGAGCTCGGCAGCTCATGAGGAAGTCCGGAAACATTTTTTTGCTGCTTCATAAATGTTGGCGGAACTGCCATCAACTGCGCAGAGGAAAATGGCATCCCTTTATGTATGTTCCATTCAATAATTTCATAAATCTTGACGTTTTGTAGAGAAACTGCGAAAGTATATCAATAAGAAGCAGTATCGTGGAATATCTACATAAACATGTATATGCAATGTAACCATGAATGTAACATGAACCACATCGATGTGTCAACATTGCTATGCTCAAAGACACGATTGCGCACTTCCCGAAATAAAACTTATTATTGTTTAGAAGAAACTAGTTAATAGCAAGGCATGTTATAGCTATATTTTTTTTTAGTTATGAATTTGCAGTGATATGTTTTTTAGGTTTTATTTTATTTTCCCTAGCGATGTTTAATCACGCTTCAAAATGCAAATAAGCCAATCAATCGCGGCACCATAAAGTTAAAAGTTTGAACGCTTAGCAAATTTTAATGTGCAAAATGTTCATTATTTCTGTTTCTGAGAATACTACAGAGTCTAAAGATCATGTACCCTGACTAATGATAAGAGGTGTGCGAATAGTGGATTTTGATGTTCAAATATTTTCGAATCGCATAGTAAAATTTTTGAATAACATGCAAATAGTTTTGAAGTCGAATGCCTACCAGTGAACATTTCATTTTGATTATGTATAACAGGAGAAAATATAAGTGTAATGATCACACAACAAACCAGTTTCCCACAAATGATATTTTCATCTTCAAGTGCAGTATATCATTTTTACAAGATTATATTCTGCTAAAAAGTTGCAAAATTTAGCCATTAATAAATAATGCACTATATATTTAAAACTATTTGTGTGTAAAGTATGAAGATATGAGACAGACATTGTGACAAAACTATGATAATGTGAATACGTTATCACTATAAATAAAAACTTGATCAGGAAAGAATTTATATCCATGGTGTTGCATTTTTATTTTCAGCAGTCATAGTGTATTCTTTTCAGTGTAAATAGGTGTATCTTGGTTGAATTATTGGTAGTAGATTGTGCAAATACTGAGGTTTGGTCCACGCAGTTGTAGTGCTATTTGGTTACGTAATGCAAACTGTTTGCAATTTCTTGCTACCGCTGTCATGGTTCGGTAACGGAATTTATTTACTATAAGTTAAATTATTGTAGACGAAACTCTTTGCAAATGCAAATGTTTCATTGTAAACTCTTGGAACTGGCTTGCGATACTACTGGCGCTGGTAGTTCGCGTTCCAACACAGCTATGACGCGACGCCATGTTGGTATTATTTGTTTCCACCTTGTCGCTGTCTCATGCTTTCATCAGTTTACTGAAATTGTATACTTTTGAATGTGTTTGCAGAAATAAAGCACTACAATTTCTCTGGGATTACCAACAAAAAAGTATGTGCTCGTCATACGGGGCCGTGTGGTATGTGGATAAAAGTGATGATACTTCACAACCACAGCAACATAACTTTTAGGCCTACATGTCTACTTCTTCGGCTGAAAACAATAAAAAAACAAATATGTCCTCTTTTGGTGAATGCTTCAGTGAAAATAAATGAGTGTGTAATGGTTTTCCTTAATAATTCTAGATTTTATCACATTTCTGAACGAGTTATTCTATAACATACCACCGCTGGGATCTAATGATCGTTGATTTGCAGCTGTATGAAGTGGCAAACATTTGTAAAAAGACTAGTTATCATGATGAGTAATGATGCAGCTCTAAAAACTATGTTAAAAAAAATGGTTAATTAACATCCTCAAATGAGCAGGAATAAAAAGTCAAGCAAATAACTAGAGCTGCGCCAATTCACAAAATTGTGCTGATGTGCCGCTTCTATAATGCCGATTCACTGATGTGCTGCCAATGTGTGAAAAAGCTTTTTGCTTACACGTAAGTTGCATTGAGGTTACTGTGACGCTACTCGCCACCTGTGTGCCCATAGTGTGGTTCGTAGGCTACGAGTTACCATTCTCTGGCGCAGACTACGGGTGCCTTTGGATGTTGCGTAGGGGTGAACAATAACTTGATCTCTCAGTGTTTCATTTTGAAAGTCTATGTTGAGCAATAACAACACAAACATAGACACTTCCGAGACGGTACCCCACGAGTTGGGGCCCTTAAGGGCGAATTGAAGTGGGAAGTGGAGCACAATTAAAAGCAAGTTTTACCTTATTTCATTTTACAATGTCCAAATAGAAACTAGACTAATACAACAAACCATGTAAGTTCAAGTGAAGACAAATATTTTACAAAATGTATGTTGGTCTAAATTCATATAAATACTTAATTCAGATCTCAGACAACAGTAATCATGCGCAAGGTTGTTTATAGGTTTTGTTGCTTTTGACAGTCAAGTAAGAGGCTTAAAACAAAAATGGTGTATTTTTTTATATATATGCATTGGTTCTGCAATAAACAAGATTAATGTTACTTGTAACATATCTACTCTCAAAACCTAGTTCTTTTCAAAATTCAAAATGTAGGCTAATTAATGATTTAAACTTAGGTGCTTTGATACACATTTGGGTTGGTATTAAATATTTGTTTATGAACAGGAAGATTCAAAATAAATGCATGTTACAGAATTAATTTTTAACATGAAAATGTTACAAATTAAATCGTAAATATAATAGAACATTTTTATAATGAATATGAAGGGAACATTTTCTATGTTCATTTGGGGAAACATTATGTGTACACATCTTGAAATAAAATACAAAATTGATATACCAAATTTACATATGCAGAGTACTTTATATAATAAATCTTTAATAAAATATAATAAACATTATTTATAATAATAGTATCTCTTTATAACCTGTGGGAAAACATTTTATAACTGAAAAAAATAATAAAAATATTTTAATATAAACTTAAGTTAAACTGAAATACATTGTAACCTGTATGGATAGTTTTTCAAGGGACCAAAATAAAAAACCGATCATGTGTATTGACAAGCAATGCATACAGACTTGATCATCCGAACTTCAACATCTAGTTTGCTGGTAATAACATAAAGACAAAATAGCCATGTCAAAATTAGAAAGGCAAAGAAACATGAATATTTCGAGACAGAAAATGCACATTGTATTTGTGTTGTGTTATGGTCGGTCGCCTTCCTATTAAGCACCCTGTCCACTAGTGTGTGTCTTTGATCTCCAGAACACTGGCTAGGAGGATTGGCTTGGCGCCACTGCACAATGGTTTTCCACAACCTGCTGTTTACAGACGAGACGTCTTGCATGGCGCGGCTGTAAAAACAGTCCCTCCCTCATCTCTGTTAGCTCCAAGCGACCATCATCAATGTCAATCTGGTAGATTATCTCAACAGGGTGGAGCTTGGAATAAAAACTACAGACTGTGTTTGAAAAACAGTGGTAGTTGAACATCTTTTCCACTGAGGCTTTAGTTTACAAACTTGCTTCCTTAAACAGGAAAACTTTCAAAGTTCATAAAGGCTGGCACAGCTCTACAATCACCCCGAACAGTAATGTAAATTATTCACAATTTACGCATAAGATATTCAAAGTTCAAATGCAAATAATTTGCAAATTGCTATTCGCAACTATTCGAATTTTCGAATATCCACACACTCCTATGATACTGACCGCTGGTTGTGATAGTAGTTTTGGTGGAACAAATACTTGGTGAAAATCTTCAACTTTTCACTCAAAAATTTTTTTGTTCGAAGATGAAGTCGAAGGTACAAAAGTCTTTGATTTGACTTCAAAAATGCGAAGCTTCACACATCCCTAATATATATTGGAATCATTGTTATCTAAAACTGTCTGTGTAGGACCAAAAAGATTAAGGGCTAGTTGAACACACTTTAGTAATTTCCAAAGTTTGACCAAAGTGAGAATGGCAATACCAGCTACATATATACCAGTAGTCATTTACTTTTGCTATATTTTTTAAGAAATGGTGACAAAAATATGTTATAAAGGCGTTAATTAGTTTGTTGTTGTTGTATATGCTATGATATAAGGTGTGGATATTGCCGGAGGTGCTGTTGAGAGTGATTTGTTGTTATTGCCAGCAGCGCCGACGTGCCGCAAGGAGCAGACCCGTGAGTACTACGCAGAGAACGGCTGCCGCTCGCGGAAGCCTGTCAAGATGGCCAGGTGCGAGGGTGGCTGCGGCGCAAACTGCTGTTGTGCACGCAAGACCAAGCACCGCAAAGTGCGTCTCGTCTGCAACGATGGCACGCGCTACACCAAGGACGTAGATATCGTGCGCAAGTGTGCATGTACCAAGAAATGCTACTGACTACCAGGCCCCTCCTTCACGCAACAAGTCGCCCTGCCGGCCGTCGAGGCGGCTGCCGGCGCGCGAAACCAGACCCTCGTACCACGCGAATACGGACAGAGCTACACATCCTGCATCATCCGCATCGGCGTCTTTTATTTTGTAAATATTTCCATCTTCGGTGCGATATTCATCATCATCTCGTGGTCGCTGTGCATTTGTTTATTTCTCCTCATACCATAAGAAAATTGTGGAATAGCAAAATTAGTGAAACCTCTAATGTTTTTTTGGTCTTTGAAATATAAGTATATTTCATTTAGTAAACACCGCAATATTAGTCTAAAAGTCACTCTCATATTTTAAAAATAATGAACAAAAGAGACAGGCAGAGTTGCTTTGAAACAATAATGTGTTGAGCGTGTTAGTTGCTGGAAGAAAACTATGTGAATGTGAATAAAAACTTCAATTGCATCACAGGTTCCTTTCATTTTTAATGTGGAATATTATTTGTAGCACTGCTAAAAATTAATGATAAAAAATCCTAAACCATATAATGTCTGGTTGCAAGGCTGTTTGAATGAGGTTTCACACCGGTAGCATTTGTTAGCAGAGCATCGTATTTACTGTGTTATTCCGTTGATGTTACTTAAATACAGCACGCCAGAGTGGCCATGGGGTAGTAACGTACGTATTTATTTATTTGTGGCGTTATTTTTCTGGTGTTATCTTGGTTGCGTGAGGTAGCAATGGGAGGGGCCTTCAGTACAATAACAGGACTCGAAAACTCTAGCAGTTGGAATCTAATTCAACCACTCGTTCATTATGTTTCTCTAAGCATGTTGAATCCTATACTGTATATAGCAAACTCTAAACAAAGACTTCAATTCATGTGAAATTGATACGATACGAGAGTGTGCGTGTTTTAAGTATGCAAGAACCCTCAAGTTTTCTATGGACATTATGTGACGTCACCTCTTGTGCTTGAGTGTTCATTTTCTTAGTTATGATTGTTTGGACAATACTCATTGCGTTGTGCATTTTTTATGTAAAAAGGGACACATTATATGAATATTATTTATGATTTTTGTTAAATATATATATAAAATAATTTGTAGATAGAAATTTATGCGGGTTGTGATATCTTTTCTTTGCACTTGTTGATTTTATGCTTCATTATCTTAATTTTCCTCGGACAATGTAGAGCATGATAAGATTTACGTTTCTTCAACCTTTCGTTGTGAGGCACTTCACACAGAGGGTAAAACTAAAATGTAATAGTATTTTAAATAGCATTTTAACGATTCCGTATATTTTTTACAAGTAATCTGGGATCAATGTTATTTGGTATTGCTCAGTAATTGTTAAACAGGTTAGACTCTAGTTCCTAAAGATTTTAAAGATACTCTAGCATGTTAAAAGTTGATACAATCCAGTAGCAATAGCAGAACTGATTGCAACGTTGTCGTTGCAGCTGCTACAGAATACAACACTTCTCTGCTACTTTTCTTTGCAGTGTACACTATTGATATGTTTATAAAAAAAATTTTTATGAAACTTTATTAAGCCTTATTATATATTTCTGCAACACACTCGTTAATAATTTGGTGTAAACTGGGCCCCAACTGAAGAAACTTCATTGTAACAAATAAATATTTAAAGTTATAAAAAGTGCTGAAATAGAATTAATAAGTTTTGTATAAATATTAACATTTCAATTCATACTTTTTGTTAATAAAGCCTTTTGATATTTGTAAGTGGCTAGAACTAGCGTGTGTTTATGTCTA
Organism: Clitarchus hookeri; assembly: GCA_002778355.1. NCBI lineage: Eukaryota > Metazoa > Arthropoda > Insecta > Phasmatodea > Phasmatidae > Clitarchus > Clitarchus hookeri. Next base: position 286,302 of record NQII01001404.1, read on the forward strand.
ACGTGACTTGCTCTTGTGGTGTTAATCATATTTTTCATACTGTATGTTTTGAATGCACAGTGCTCTGTGACAATGCCAGGAACATTGAGAGCAACTACACTTGCATTTCCTCAATTAGCATGATTCAATATTTGACTCTTGGTTCACATTTATTTCTTTTCAAACTTGTGAAGTGACAAAGAACAATCGGTAGCATATCTAAAAATGCAGTTGCAGTTGAAGGTTAGTGTAAACCGTATGTATTGAAACAGTGTGTCCTAGTGTACAGTATTGATAAGAGAAACAAATAATTTTCCACATTTTTACAGCAGAGGAAGGATATCCTAGCCCAAAGTATTATTTAAAATGTAATACGTGTACCACGTTGGGAGCCTACGTGACTGTGTTTTACATAAAAAAATTTTAATAAGTGTAACTATATTTATTATATGCTATATATATAAGTGGAGCATTATATTTGAGTGTATATAACAGAAAAATAATGATTAACTTGGTAGGCGAGCAGTTCATAAAGTCAGTGTTGTTTTCCAGTCGAAGGAATGCAGGCGAGTTGTGTGGCTTCATATGTAGATACTCTACTCTTAGTCTATATTTTGCACTTGTAGCTGCTTGCTGAATAGTTTTTATTTCTATGTAAAAATTTCTTTAAGAAAGAAATGCAGAGTGAGACTACTGCAGGCATGTTTCGTTTCTGATAATAAGGTGCAAGACGTAACAAACTTGATCAGACTGATGTCATCATATGTACCATTTATTCTGCAACTATTTGTAATGTACAAACAATGAAACAATAAAACTACTTAATTATAATATGCTGTTTCATTTACTGCTCATTTAACAGACAAAGTAGTTTTTCGTAAAGTTGCAGTTTCCTACAAGGTAAATCAACCCACAAGAAGAATTTTTTAAATCATATGTTTTGCAAGTGAAGACGTAAGTTGCAGTAAATCCATACTTTTCATTGTACGTTTTGTAATTGTCACCTATTGACCAAAAACCTTTAAGAAAAATGTTTTACAAGTTTTGTTTCTTGAATGCCAGAAATACAACTCTGCGACATGATGCATGGCTATGATCTCACAACTTTTTACCGAAGCTCACAATTTCAAACATCACAAACAGTAAACCGAGCACTTTTGAAGCTCTTCTTAATATCTGCTGCGAGCACGTTGTGTACTCTTTCGCCATATGTACAGCCATGAACAATGCCGTGGGCCCGAGGCAGGAGCACCGGGTCTCTAGCGAAAGAGCAGCTTTGAAGAAGTGTTTCCAGAAAGATGCTTAAACGAGACTGCCATGAGCAGGTAACATAATAAGAAATTAAAGCAGGATTTTACATGTTGGTTGTTATGGTGATTAGCGCTTGCTGTGTGTGCATTTAATGATATAACAACAAGACATGAACTGATGCTAGAGCCCTAGCTTTTCTATTGAGCGTACGGCTGTTCCAGTCACTGTGTGAACCCAAGAAATTTTACTTGTTGCTATTAAAGTTTCCAGTAATAATTTTCATAGTTGGGATAAACGATTAAAAAAATTAAGGATTAACATTAATTGTTTAAAAAGTGTGTAATTTTTAACTCACTAGTTGATTTTAAAACTAATTAACTTTCAACTTTTAATCGTTCAAATATCTGGTTAACTTTACAATTGCCAGGAGGCCGGAGATGACAGGGAAATATATGTAAATGCCATTAATATCTTGACAAACTTCTTAAAAATACGCAACGTATTAGACAGCCGACGAGTTGCTCACCACGATATACAGATTGATACACTGACGTTATGTACTGAGTCGAAGATCGTTGCTAGTCACACGCAATGCAATTGTGAGGTAGACGAGATGCCACAGTCGCAATCTGTCGATACAATCTCTTGCTACGCAAAAATCACAGTTGCACAGTTGATGGTCCTCGTGCAGCATGCACATTTCAATTGTTTTTGTAGTCGCTGCAGTGATCTGTTTTCTTGCTAAGTTGTGCAATAAGAGATTATTTTAGAAGTTTTATTANGCAGTTGATGGTCCTCCATGCACATTTCGATTGTTTTTGTAGTCGCTGCAGTGATCTGTTTTCTTGCTAAGTTGTGCAATAAGAGATTATTTTAGAAGTTTTATTACAGATAGTCTGAAGCCAATTCGTGGAGCACTTCAAAATGTCATATGAAGGCCTTTGTTAAGCACGATATCAAGTATATTGGGCCTATGATGGTCAAAATTTGGCTCAAACGTAGGTTCGCTGGACACACAAACAAAACAGTTATGTTACTCCTGGTACCTGAGTAAAGTATTCCCATTGGCTGTGCGTGCAACACAGACCCATGTGGGGTGTTTAGCATTTAGATAGCCAACAGCGAGTAAAATAGGGGAAGCATTAATTAATTCATTAAAATCTGCGCTTAAAAGAGTGCGGCCTGGCGGGCTGTAAACTGAATAAATTGCAACTTGTTGATTGCCCAATTTAATAGTAATGCCTACAGCTTCAAGTATCTGAAGTTGTTGTTGTTCGGCGCCGGGGTTACACGCAATGGAGTTATGTATTAAAACTAAAACACTGCCGCCTAAATTATCTCAGTCTTTTCGGTAGCATTTAAAACCCGGAATTGAAAATCTATACTGTGGGTGCAAGTGAGTTTCATTTATAGCTATTATTGGGACCTGGTGGCGAATAAAATCTATCAGCTCTTGTTTCGTATTGGTAACGTCTTTAACATTCCAATAAGCAATATTATCAACTATATTAAACCTAAGAGAGGGCAGATTGCAGTCTGAGGGCCTGTCATTTCTAGTCATGTTAGGTGGGGGTAAGGGGGGACAACAGTCCAGCCTTCAGGGGGAGGGGGAGGAGACTCGTTGATTTAGTTGCTTCTTGGGAGTATTTGCTTTGTTGGAGCCTTCTGCGTTCTTCAGCGGGAAGAAAACTGCACTTTTCTGCCTCGCAGCCTCGCAGGCCTCGCAATTGGCGGCATGATTGCCTCCACGGCACATGCAGTGACTTGTCGTTCTTTTCGGCAAGATCACAATTTACTGTGGCATGGCCTTTCCCATAGAGGCGGCAGCGAGCAGGGGCATGGCAAACCTTACTAGAATGACCTGACCGCCGGCAGTTGTAGCACTGGGCAAGGCCTTTGAGGCGCTGCTACTCTTCCACCTTAATTACAAGGCCACAGGGCCTGCGCAGCTGGAAAATTGATGGCGAGTGGTAATTGTTTGGCAGTTCCACAATAAATATGTGAAGGGGCTGCCTGTCCTTAAGTGAGAACTTCGGGAAAATGGACACTGGCTCGTAGTTGAGAGCTATCAGCTCCTCACGAATCCAGTCTGCTGGGAGAGACTTATCGATGCCCTTTAGGGTGACCTCGAGGGGCATTTCACTGTGCGGAGTCAGCACACTGAACTCTACTTTGAGTGACTCCAGGAGGTGGATGGCCGTCCTGTGCTCTTCAATGTTGGCTGGCAGGTATTGCACCCCTTGTGGCACAACTCGGTTGACAGTTGGCTGTTTCAAGTATTCGCAAAGCAGCTTGCACACGGTGGCATAGGTGCATAAGTAGTGACGTGATGCGAAGCGGGTTGCAGTGCAGCAGGCGGTAACAGCCGGGCTAACCACCCTTGCTTGGAAGGTGTCCGGTGACGTGTACGGCGTAACGGCTCTTCTAGGGAAGGGGGTCGCGACTGTGGCGAAGCTAGATGAGAGAATAAATAACGTTGCTCGTGGCACGCCACAATGACCTTTTCCTTCCTTCTCTGTAGTCGAGAATTCATTCCAGGTGTCAACTGCTTTGTCGCAGACTTCTATCCAAAGATCTCTTTAGAGTCATGTCCGAATACGACTTGTCTCCCCGCCCTAGCCGGGACATTGTAGGTGGCCCCCACAACTCCAACTTTGTGACGTACTGTCACGTGCTAATCCCCAGCACATCGCTGGTCATTCATTCAACATTCAAATGGTGTTTACTTCCAAGCAGAAGCCAGGAGGTATGGCCACCACAACAAACCTCTGGCTGTTTAATATTCTCCTGGTAAATCATAGATTTTTTTTGGCCTTATTCTCAAAGTTCGCTAGAGTGTAGAGTGTAGCACCAGGAGAACATCACAAGCCAAGAGGTAATGGCCACCACAACAAACCTCTGGCTGTTTAATATTCTCCTGGTAAATCATAGAATTTTTTTTAGCCTTAGTATCAAAGTTTGCTAGAGTGTAGAGTGTAGCACCAGGAGAACATCACAAGCCAAGAGGTAATGGCCACCACAACAAACCTCTGGCTGTTTAATATTCTCCTGGTAAATCATTGATTTTTTTTGGCCTTATTCTGCATGGTTCGCTCAAGAGTATCAGTAAGAGAACATCACAGGACAGGAGGTTATGGCCACCACAACAAACCTCTGGCTGTTTAATATTCTCCTGGTAAATCATAGATTTTTTTTGGCCTTATTCGGCGTGGTTCGCTCAAGAGTATCAGTAGGAGAACATCACAGGACAGGAGGTAATGGCCACCACAACAAACCTCTGGCTGTTTAATATTCTCCTGGTAAATCATAGATTTTTTTTGGCCTTATTCGGCGTGGTTCGCTCAAGAGTATCAGTAGGAGAACATCACAGGACAGGAGGTAATGGTCACTGCAACGAACCTCCGAGATAAAACCTGGGAGTAGTAGCCCATCTTAGTAGTGTGCAAAGGCGCCTCCAGTCCTACTTTACGCTACGCCACAGTACAACAGCAGCCCCGGCCGAGCACCGCGCCGACGACAGGAACATCGGGTGTAGCTGTCAGCAACAGTATCTCGACTGTGTTTGGGAAAGCATCCGCTTCGCCAAGCACCGCACGAGTCAGCTGATTGTCCCACTTTGATTCGACCACGTGGGCGACACCAGGACAGTCTCGTGGTTCGGATCCCAACTGACCGGCACTTGGGCTTACACTCAGCACTGCACTGTCAGGGCGTAGTACGCGTGAAGGCGGCACCATGCTTCGTAGCGCCTCTGATAAGGACGTGTACGAAGAAACGATGCCATTGTGCCACACGAAGTGTTTGAGTGTGTTAGTGGCCCCCAACAGAGCCTAATCATTTCCAGTTTACCCNCTCTGGCTGTTTAATATTCTCCTGGTAAATCATAGATTTTTTTTGGCCTTAGTATCAAAGTTCGCTAGAGTGTAGCACCAGGAGAACATCACAAGCCAAGAGGTAATGGCCACCACAACAAACCTCTGGCTGTTTAATATTCTCCTGGTAAATCATAGATTTTTTTTGGCCTTATTCGGCGTGGTTCGCTCAAGAGTATCAGTAGGAGAACATCACAGGACAGGAGGTAATGGTCACTGCAACGAACCTCCGAGATAAAACCTGGGAGTAGTAGCCCATCTTAGTAGTGTGCAAAGGCGCCTCCAGTCCTACTTTACGCTACGCCACAGTACAACAGCAGCCCCGGCCGAGCACCGCGCCGACGACAGGAACATCGGGTGTAGCTGTCAGCAACAGTATCTCGACTGTGTTTGGGAAAGCATCCGCTTCGCCAAGCACCGCTCGAGTCAGCTGATTGTCCCACTTTGATTCGACCACGTGGGCGACACCAGGACAGTCTCGTGGTTCGGATCCCAACTGACCGGCACTTGGGCTTACACTCAGCACTGCACTGTCAGGGCGTAGTACGCGTGAAGGCGGCACCATGCTTCGTAGCGCCTCTGATAAGGACGTGTACGAAGAAACGATGCCATTGTGCCACACGAAGTGTTTGAGTGTGTTAGTGGCCCCCAACAGAGCCTAATCATTTCCAGTTTACCCAATGTGTACACCACGAAAGAACTGTTTTTTTAAACGTAATTTCGTGTACGTCAAAGTGAAGTTCCGACGACTTCCTACTTGGGGCGTGAACTTCACCCGCGCCAACCTAAGTTTAGCCCCCACAGGAATCACCTGACTNTCCGACGACTTCCTACTTGGGGCGTGAACTTCACCCGCGCCAACCTAAGTTTAGCCCCCACAGGAATCACCTGACAAGGGGCTGTTCTGCTAATGTGTTCTTCTTTAGGTATAGAGAGTGTAAAAGTGTATATGTTTATTTCGCAGGAGTCAGCGGGTTTACAGACTCGGATAGACATGTTTCCAGCATTATGTGCATGTTAATGACACGAAAGTGCATTTTCATCAATAATTTAGCAGCTTGTGTAGTTTGTAGAACATGAAAGTTTTCGTTAGTAGCCGGAAAGATGCCGGCAGCCATCGAATGTTAAGTGGGCATTAATCGGAGCAGACCGCGTGGTTCGCAACTCCCGGGCACTTCATCAACTTTGCATTGTCTACCATTATGTACAATAGTGTTCACTTTCTTCAACCAGAACACTATTATTTAACGTAACTTCATCACCCGGGAGGAACGCTTCTCNGTACAATAGTGTTCACTTTCTTCAACCAGAACACTATTATTTAACGTAACTTCATCACCCGGGAGGAACGCTTCTCCACCTCCTGCAGATCGAAAGCCCCAAGTGTAACTTTGTCATGTAAATCCGGAGAGCACACGCTCATTTTCCTGCGTTAACCCCAGACGGGCTTAGTGCATCGGGCCCGCTTAACGAAACAAGCAAATGTCAACTGGTTTGTATTGTAAGAACATCAATAACTGACTTCAACCCCAGGTCAAGCGTTTTGATTGCAGGCCTTGCCTCTTAAAGGCCTTTAGGAGCTGGACCTATCAACTAGCCATTCGCAGGGTTTAAGTGTTTTCAGTGTAATATGTACTTTTATCAGTGTTTAATTGGCGTGTGGAGTGGCCTTTCAACTCCGCATTTAGCTAACTTCATACCAGCATAACTGTCCACCTCACAAAGGGCACCCGCGACGGTACTGGGCTGACCGCGACTGCCCACGGCTAGCAGCCTATCGAACCACAGAATCGGGAGAACCGCTTAGTCATCTGGGCGACTCGACCACGACCCACAACAGCAGAGCAGCCGGTAAGAAATGTACAAGACGTTTCTGGTGAGTCTTTCCAGCCAGAACTTTGCACGAGTAACAGTGCAGCGACGATGGCACCACCATTCTCCGACCCCGACCTCACGTCATATTATTTCCTGGGGGCGGCACAATGTTACACTATGGACGTAAAATCTTTGTAAAAAAAAACCATAGACAAAATTTTTCAATTTGATCAAATTCACTGGCATTTTTTTAATTATTTCACCTAAATATGATATTTTGTTTATTCAACTTAATTGTAGGATACTTCCTGTTAGTTATTACAGTAATAAATAATATGGAAACAATACCATAAAATATGGTTAGGTGTGGTGTGTGTACAATGCAATGAAAAAAGTCATAAAAAATAGCACTTATGCTAATGATTGATAGATTTTGATTTATAATTTTGTTTATTAACATGAAATATATAATACAATGATACAGAACAACACAACAAATACAATTCACAATACACCAGCCAGAATTACAGCCTCTTCTATTGTCAGTGAAATGTTCAGGCCGAGAAAAGATAACATCAGGAATGACTGTAACAGAAAAAAATAAAACTGTAAAAATGTGGGAACACTAAACAAAACCCTAAAAAGGACATCACAAAAGCATTTGTATAAGGTAAAAAATCTATAAAAAAAAAACCTGTTCTAAGAGGGAGTGGAAGAAATATGGCCAATGACATTAAAATACCAAATGTGCGAATATAAGTATAAATAAAAGAGTAAATGCGGGACCGGATGTAAAGATAACACACATCAGCAAGAGAGAAAAGTTTTACACGAGTATAGTGCACACGCTACCTTGTGACAGCGATAATGGACGATGGTTCAGAAGTATAATTCGACAACATAGCAAAGAACATTAAAGTTAATATTATATAATACGTAAAGAAAGTTAGTAAATTATAATGGAAATAAGGCCACAAAAAACAAAAATGATCGATTAAAATTAAAAGAGAAATAAGTGTACATATCTGTTAAGCATGGTCTTTAGGTACCACATAACCCTGGGTGTAACTGTTGGAAATGCAATAACGTGGAAGAGGCGAAAAGAAGGAAAAAAAACAAAATGTAAAGTAATTGAAAGGAGGTCCACAGAAAGGGAGAGAAAGAAAGTGTACATGTTTTGTAAATCCTTTTGGCACCTTAGAACCCTAGGTGTAAATGGTGTGTAAAATATTCATTAAAGGAAGAAACGATAAAGTAATTGCAGGAAGAAAGAAAGACAAAATGGAAAGAAAATTGTGTATGAGAGGGGGAGAGGGGAAGAGAGGGTGATGGAGGGTGGAGGGAAAAAGAGAGTGATGAGGAGGGAGTGGGTGAGAGGGAAATGAAGGGTGGAGGGAGAAAGAGAGGGGTGGGGAGGGAGTGGGTGAGAGGGAGAGGGAGGGAGAAATAGATATATATTGAGGGGGGAGCGCAGTACCTCCTGGTATGTGATGTTCTCCCGGCAGCAGCAGCAGAGTTCGGCACGCCCTCCATCTGCTCACTAGAATCAGGAGCATAGAACAAGCATGGAGGTTGTGAGTTTGTCCGCCTTTCTCTGAGGCACGGCAGCCCGTGTTAGCGCATTTCCTTGCAGGCTCTGTCAACCTATACCTTAAAGCTTGCTTCACAATTGAAAGCAACATTGTTCGTGCACAACAATTGACCGCTGTGTTTTCAAACATATTGATTCACAACTGCGCCCGACAGGTTGTGTCCATTATTAGAGTTCCTGAGATTGTGCACAAAGGAAATGGTTATATTTAATTTCTTGTGCAGGCGCATGAAGCAAGAGTCAATCAGAACAGAGTATAACATTTTCCACAAAGTTGTTTATTTAAAATAAAGGAATATTTTTGCTGTAGATACAAAGAAATGTTGCAAGATATAAATTTAGAGGAAAGGAGGGTAAATTTTTACTAGCAGAAAATTTTTAATGATATTTATGATCGCAAACAAAGATTTCAAGAAAAAGCAAAACTGTTAAATATATTAAATCACTGTCAATTTTCAAACCAATATCACAATCTGTTATGAAAACCCATTAATTACCAACACTGCCAGCTTACACCAGACTCTGGTCGTATGAATGTTCTGCTGTTATCTCATATGCTCTGGGCCTAATTTTTTTGATTGTGAACCAACAGTATTGCTGTTCTTTCTAATAGGGAAAATGAATCCTTACCGAAAATACCTGAAATCCAGGTTATACGGTCCTACAACTACGACTTATAAAAAAATGGTTGCATTTTTACACAAAATATGTACAACCAACTGACTCAGGACAGTGTCCTGCCTTCCAGACAGTTTGCCACGCCGCACGTCCACCGCATCAACCGGCACCAGTGTGCCCCCGGTGCAGTGTAGTGTGAGAGCAGGAGAGTGCGGAGTAGTGCAGCGCAACTTCATACCATCCCCCACCCCCCGGCAGAAGACGGCACACATTAATTACTAAGCAATTTAAGATCGATAATTAAAAGCAAAAGAAAGACGTACCAGGTGTGTTGAGGCTCAAAGACAAACATTTCAAAGTTTTGATTATGTTTATTTGAAAATTCACATATTTTTCACCTTAGCTGTTTCATCCTCATTTCATGCCATCCAAGTGTAGATTGTAACTGTTTTTATTCCAAGAATATTTATGTAATTATTTTGATAATTTTTCATGCAAGTGTTAATGTCCTTTTAATTGTTGCAAGTTAGACTAGCAGAAAGTAGTGCAGGGCGAGCCGCATGCCGCCATAGTTCGCTCAGCGCGTGCTCGCCAGATTCAGTTGCCGTCGAGTGTCTCAAGGGGTCGGCACGCACTGCGTCGCGCTCCAGGTGCCTTCACGTCTTCACACCAATCTCGTTTAACTGCAATAGTCTAATGTGACGTACTGGAACCTGTTCTTTCTGCACCCTGGGAATAGCACCGCGCGGAGAAGCTTAATGCACCAATAATTCACTCTTATGCACCAATGTGTAGTATTTGCAGTTTTGCCTATCTGGCAGGCCGCAGGCCAGAGTCCGTATAAAGTGTTCTAGAGCGATGTAAGTGTTTCTGTGCAAGAGTAATTACATTAAAGTTTTCAGACTTTGTGTCTTTTATTTCGAACACTGCCTTCGGGCATTTCGGGGTACAGGTCCCCTATAACCCACCTTCACCTAGTTTCAAGTAAATAACTTAACAGTCACTAGTCTCAACTCAGAGCTTTTACAGTTTAAGGCATGTGGATCAGCTTGAATAGGCATACAGTATTTTCCATGTTTCCAATTTTTACCCACTAAGGGACTGCGTAGGTTAGGGTGAACGACGTGCCGCACCCTGAGACCATCACCAGCAACAACAATTGGCAACGCCTGCAGACTGTGTCTGGCGCCTCGTCGAGTATCCAAATCCACAAACCATCTAACGTTTTTCACCGTCCCTCAAAACTTCCCTTAACCCAACACCACCCAGCCAACAGGCAGTAATTGCCCCCCTTCCGTTTGGCATATCTTTCCCTCAACATTCCTCATGTAGCACCTCAAACCTTCTTTGAGCCATTTTTCCACCTATCCCCCCCCCCCCTCTTTTTCTGCCCAACAACATCAAGAGCATGTCAGGAGCAGTGTGACGAACTTGGGACAACGCTCTGATACCAGAACGACACTTATAGAGGAGATGCCATGCCATGCTGCGTAAAAGCTGTTCTGCAGCCGCCATTACATCTACACAGTGCAGGGCATGCGCAGCGAGTTGGCCGTAACAGGACAGCAAGGTGTGTCACCACCCCTTCCCCTACATCTCTCCGTGTACTGAGGAGCAGAGCGGGTGCACATGCACTCACCCCCTCCCCCTGCTACTTCTACCCAACACCAGCAGAGAGTATCGATCGGCTGTGTGCGCAGGCGCGCTCCACCCTTCCAAGCGCGCACAGGGTGGGCAGCTGCAAAGAAGTGGGCCGTGCCCTTGACCTCCACCACCGGGTTCGGCTGCCGTGCCGCAACCGTCAGATACTGGCTTTACTGTATTTTCGCAAAAGTATACATCAAGACCATTAAATGCCACACCACACATCTTTTACACTTATATGCTGTTAGAGACAATATTTACACAATTTATGATATTGTTGGCTTCTTTGCTTTCACAATCAAAGCAAACCAAAGATGATGTTATTTTCTGATATTCTATAAATGTTAAAATGTTGGTATTAATGAATGTCATGAGCTACAATTATTATGGCAACCTCTTCTCTCTGATAACTGGTGAATTTACTAAACTGCACTTGGCAAACAAACCATCATACACTTGTAAAGTGCGCTGGGGGAAAAAAAAAATATCCAGAATAACAATCAAGAAATCAAAATGCACCAATGTGTTATATTTATGTTTAATAAAATGTTGCACTAAAATAAATATACATAGTTACAAGTATGTACAAAAATAAAAATATTGTACAAAGTCTTAACAAAAGAATGTTCACGGTACCAAAAGGTCCAGTAAACAACGGGATTTTGCTACTTCCTCTGATAACCTCAGTCTCTTAATGACAGGAGGCGTTACTTCCACAGACCTCCGCTTCTGGACCTGAAAATAAAAATGCACCACAAAATCAACATCTGCATTTCTGTGTGTCAATAATAGACTTATATCTAACTAGAAGTCTGCGAGCCTGGGATTTGTAGTTCAAGCCGAGTCAGAGTGAGCCTATTGAAAAGTTACAGAGCTTCGAGACAAGTTCAAGATCGTTTACTGCTCAGAAAAAATAAGTTTTATAATGAAAGTTATTTTAGCATTTTGAAGGTGCAATCTGTGTTCATATCTTGCTTCTAAGGGATAATTTTAACAGAACATGCCTGCCATTTAATATTGTTTGTGAATAAATAGACATTCCTGTTCTGTGAAAATGTTTCCATGATTGTTATAATGGAATACAAAATCACAAACAATGAAGCATGTGTAAAATCAATATTTGTTCAGCAAAACATTAAATTTAAATGTTTGATTTTATGATAGTAAGTTATTTTAACTGCTGAAATTTGCCAGTTCTATAAAAAAAATACTTATTATGCGATTTACACAGCAAGTGTTTGTAAGCATATAAAATAGATAGTGGGCGTGAATGTACAAAAGTAACGGTATGCATTGCCAGCATGATTCTCACACAGAACACATTAGAACCCCGCTTTTACGTTCCCGCATTTGTGTTTTCTCACTTTTTGAACTGGTTTTTTTTAGGTCCAGTTTATTTCCCTATAAGTTTAACGCATTATTTCTTGCTGATTATTTTGCAGAAATTTAGTTGTTTGCGCTTTTTACATCACGTACAAAACATCAATAACGTCGTTAACGTTGCCAACGCTAGAGAAAGTAATAACGAGTTTATGAAACTTCATGTTGGTGCAACTTGGAGAAGTGTGCGCCGCGATCAGCGCCGCAAGCAATAGTCTACTGACTGCCACTGCGAGCGCTGGTGGTATTCAACTGCGCACCATGTTGCTGTGTTCGTAGTGCTTCACAAATTGGTGTCTATGGAATTAACTTTCAGCAATGTGAACAAAGCAGCATCGGAATTCTGTGTAGAAGAGTTTTAGTTTTTTTTATAATATTAACTTAATCTTATTATGCGTGATAATGAAAAACATGGTTGCAGACATATTCAACTAAATAAATATAGAAAATAAATACAAAAAGCCTGATGAGTTTGCAAGAACTTGCGTTGATCTGGTATAAGAAATATAAATTCCCATCGATACACTTAAAAAAGGTAACATCATTGCAGAAAATGCTGTACAGTATAGACGGAGGAGGAGAAGAGGAAGAGGAAGAAGAAAACATGCAAATACACTAAAGAATGGAAATGAAAAGAACTGGATGATATTAGCCTTACGTGAGTATCTTGGTACAAATGTTATGAATCCACCATCGACAGATCGCTTTGGCGTTTAAAAATTTGTACAACTTCTTCATGATTAGAAAGTGAAGGTTTTACTGTCCGGAATAATTGGGTACAGTGGTTTAAGTTGTATGTGGCATCTGTTTTGTAATATCATTTTTTTGTACATATTTTCAGGTTAACTTTTACAGGTTAAGTCGTATTACTGAGAAAAAACCCGATATAGTAAAGACATTTCTGTAATATCTTTATTATTTACTTATTTATTATTGAATAAATTCAATAGGATGTGTTTAAGGAGAGTAAAAAGAATAATGGAGACAAGTTAATTAGGATTAATTTTAAAGGTTTCCCTCAATTTCCACTTTCCCGGCTTTTCCACTTTACTTTGAAAAGTGTACAAAGGTACTGTATCAGGCCGTGTCCCAACTCAAAAGTGTGTTCACTCTCAGTATCCACCTCTCTCTCACTCTCACTCTCTCTCACTCTCACATTCTGGCTCACTCTAGCAAATTGCATCTTCTTGTCTGCCTACAAACTGAGAGTTGGAAATGGTATTAAGTCAATTCACAGACTTGGGTGGGTGAAATATTTCAGTTTCTTGTTTCTTGATACGAGTTCACTTACATATTGTGTTTGTTCTCCATGTAAGGTTTTCAAATCTTTGGTTTGCTCATAGAGTTGGTCTAAGAAATATAAATAATATGGTACAACATATATTTTAGCCTTTATTAATAAATAAAATTATACTGGAATTTGAGTTTTCAATACAAATGTGCGTAAAACTCCCAAAATGCACCACTGGAGTTGACAGTTATTAATCCACAGCACAGGCTGTGAATTAGAAGAGAGGTGGCGAAGGGGGCACATATGTTTTGGTAGCAAGTGTGGGCTGAGAAAGAAAATACGGAAATGAAAATGAGATGAATGACTGTTTAAAACCAACCAACAAACAACACAATGAAACCTCGACAACTTGTGCTTATTCAAGTGCTTCAAGGATAGCTGTTATAAAATCCTAATTAATTTACTACAGCATACTTACTAAACTGATAGATAACAAAACATTAAATTATTGTAAAATTCGTAATGGTATTGATAAGGTTTCATTTTCATTCATGAGTCGAGAGACAACATAAAATAGACAGTATAAGACATAATATTTCTTGCATACCTTCACTTGAGCTGTCTGCTTTTTAGAGTTTTCTTCCTTCTCTGGGCTAATTGTTGTGAAAAGGAAATTTCTTGAGTTCTTGCGGCTGTTTATGTTCTGATCAGCAGCCCCCTTTGTCAGCTGTGCCAACCTCGCAAGCGCAGTTTCACCTCGAGCAAGAAATGATCCACGCTTCACCTGTAACACCAGTACATACGGCATTGTGCGACAAAAAAACTTAGCAAACATTAATGAACTTTTTCATTACAACATTTCCTTATTTCCAATTACAGTAGAACTCTGTTACAGTCAGTTCAGGGGACTGTCAAGAAATTTCCATACATGTAAGATTTCAGTGGCAGAGGGTTCCGACATATACATCAATAAAATGCAACTTCTGACCTTATGAGAAAACTCTGAAAATAATATGACATCGAATGCAAGTCAAATTTTGAATGTCCCACGCGCACGCCGCTAGATTATCGATTGGGCAGTGTGTTCACGGCGGGCGTGACGACGAAAGCGAGAGGACGTGCTTTTTCCTCTTGCTAGACAACAGATTCCCCTATGGTGAGGCGTGCAAGGGGAGTTAGCAAGCCAGACTTGCATCACGCCGCAGACGTGTTGGGAAGACTACGCTCCGCAGAGCAGTGATAATTGGTTACTAGATGCTTGCATAAACAACCAGCTTAAAAACGATTGTTGCAGGAAATCTTAGGTGACGGGACCAAAATATATTTTGATCAACGCAACATCCAATACAAGCGGTTAGCTTTACCAGTATTTACATAGGAGTTTTGCTGGGACCACTGAAAACTAACCGTGGATACGGTTTATCGGCAGATGCATTTTCGGTACGAGAGTTGACTGTATAACATTTCTCAAGCCCCCAGGAATGCCACCTTATATAAAAGAAAACTTTACAAGAAGGTAATTTTGTATTGAAAAATATTTGTGGACAAAGATATGGTAGCTTATTAGGCAGTAAAATTAGGTTTTTCACGGTAAAGTGAGCATTTTAGAAGCCCTCCCATTTGGAATAAGTCAATAAAGTCTTTTTGTTGTAGCCTTAGACACATACTTTCGAGCCTGGCGAAATATATACAATGCGTTTATTACTTACATGGCAACGATTATTTTAAAAAGTGGTGTAAGGATAAAAAATTGCTGATAATAAAAAAGTAACTAGGACGTCAAAAGTGCTCTTTTACAGTCAACAGCCTATATAATAGTGGAAGTTAACAGTGTTCCACTGTACACAGAATATTATGGCTTAAAAAAAACTCTGAAAACTTTCGAGGGATTCTCCATTTCCCGGTGATGGGATTAAAGAAATTTACAGTTTATAACCCACCGATGAAACTGCCCTTGTATCGTTGGTGTCGCGGCTGACTGCCAAATCCCCAAGAGAGTAGAGTACAGTCTTGGTAAAGAATCAATTTGATGTCTGTCGGCACATTTTACGGTTTTTCTATTACCACACTTCCTAACTTCCATTTATGAAAAATTTTATGGCCTAAAATAATCTGAAAATATAGGAGAGGGATTAGTTTGAGTCTTTGAGATTTCCACTTCCCGAGTCAATGAGATGAAAATCAGAAATTTACCAAAATATCAGCTCAGCCAGCTGTCTTTATTGAGGTCTTGCAATGTAAGGGCATTGGAAGAAATACAGTTTCTATTTCCAAAAAAATTAAGGATCACATTTTTGCATACTAAAAACTTTGAGGTTAACATATTTGTTGAGTAATAGCAAGTGATGGTCAATGATTTTTTTACTATGCATATTTTTCATTTACATAATAACATTTTAAAAACATTAACAGACTGTGCTTGTTAACTAGAAAAATATGATGGACAAATAAATTGTGACTTCCTTGGGTTTTAATGCATATAAGGTTTACTATTTGCTGTATATTTTCAACTGCAAATACGTACATAATATGGCTATGTTAAACCTTTATTTAAGGGCTAAGATAATCCTGACAAATTAGATAACCAAATCATTTGTGCAGACTAAAAAAAATGTGGTCATCTTTTATATTTGAGTAAATACAATACAGCAAAACCCTGTTTTCACATTCCTGTTTGTTCCAAATCCCGTTCATCCGTCTAATCATTTAATGCATTCCTTTCCCACGAATTACATTGTAAAAATTATATTGTTCTTACTTTTTACATTGAATACAAAACAAACAACAACACAACCGTTGTCATTGCCAGAGATAGTAGTAGTGTGTGAGATTGCAAATATTGGACGTGCAAAATGTATACGTTTTAACCTTGAACTGTTTTGTTGACGAAGTTAATTACACGCCTGTTTATTTATCACAATCCCAACAAATTACTAAGCCAAGCCAGAAAATTTTAAATAAATAATTTAATAAACCTAGTAAAAACTAAGTACCTATAAAAAGAAATATGAGTGGAATAAAAGCTACGGTGGGCCTATTTGTGTGCACGTTCAACACCATCTTTCAAGTTTGTCGCTGCTATGTACAAAAAATTAGCGAAATGAGTTGCGTGTTTTAATTAACTGTCTTTTTCGTTGGACTAGTTGCTCCTTCGTTTTAATATTTGTTCCAACTGAGGCCGTCCTTTTAACGAAATAACCCACAGACACATCAATAACAAGTGGTTAAATACTACAGTTCTTTTCCGCCGCACTTGTAACAGGGTTAAACACAGTCGCAGCAAAATATTAATGCGTATTATATGTAATGTGCTGTATAGTGTATACCAAATATGTTAAGAATGTAAAATAATAACTGTAAGAACTATCGCCAATACATACATTTTTAAAAAGTCATAAAGCTGACCTTAATATGGTTACAGGCCTAAATTGTGAATATTCATATGGAATGGTTTTTGAAATATAACAGAATCCTTTGAACAGCTATAAACAGCAAACAAAGCATTTGGCAGTTTAAACGTAGAAGTCACATGCCTGTAATTATGTTGACGTGTAGCGGAAGGATACGTAATTGGTAACGAAAAGTAGAAATTTCGCAGCGCTTCAGAAAAGTGTGAAGTAACCGTGAACGGACTATACAGGAGAGAAAATGCATAAACACACGACAGAATGTAAATCAAAAGATCTGGAAGACACGTCTTGTAAGGAGTACAAGCTGTCGATCTAGCAACAGCGGAACAATAATACTTTTGTCTTAAAAAATACATATAACTGCTTTGTAATTAGACATTAAAGGTTTTACTGCCCAGAATAGTTGAATATACTACATGTAAGCAGTTTAATGTGGCAATTATTTTGCAAACTGCTTTGTATACATTTTGAGGTTAAGTCATACATGTTAAGTCGTAATTATTGAAAGGAAGTGTGACTTAGTAAAGATATTTCTGTAATATCTATATTACTTTCTTTATTTTTAACTAATTTCATCCACAGGATGTTTTTTATTAAAGAAGAGAACAATGAGTAACAGAAACACTTAATTCTAAAACTTCCCGCTTTGTACACTTATTTGTTTTGTCCCCTTGAAAAGTGTGAAAACAGGGTTTCACTGTACTGCGTTTCTTTTGTGAAATCTGGACTTGAAGTTACACTCACAAGCAACTGGAACTGCTTCTTTGGATCAGGAGAGACAACTGATTCTGACGCAGAGCGCTTGATCTCGTGTTTCTTCTCCTGCGTTGGTTCTTGGGAGTTGGAGCCGCGAATTCTCTTCAGAGCGGCCTTCCCCAACCGCATCAACTGACCGTCATCCTCCGGCTCCGCGTCCGATGGAACCACGCCTCCTTTCGCCTGGATGCACACAGCAGACGACAAAACATTACTTTCACTTTCAGGAAATAACACTCGATACAGTTCATGTTTATACCACAAATAAATTCACTTTATAGTTTGGTTATGCATTATATTTCAATTTGATGGTTCTGTGAACCAATTCACATTCTACAGCACTATGAAAGGATACGATGGTAATGATCAGATGTACAACAATAACACCAGCCTAGTAAGCAAATTATGAAAGATACTTGTTTAATAAAAAAAAATGACGCCTCACCGACCTGGGCAACATCGGGTGTTGTCTTCTAGACCTCCACTCCTCTCTAGAGCCGGGAAGCATGGGTCCTATTATGGGGATACTTGACTAATTGCGGGTTGATGACGGGCTTACTTTAGCTGGTAAACTGCCCATGAACATGTTGTATGGAACAGTTTTAATGGATGGCTAAGTTTTGTGGGCACTGGTGCAAAGATTGGTTGAGTGGACTGGGCAGGGCGAAACTGTAACTTCCTCACCGTGGTTGGTGGAGCAACTGGTCGAGGAACAGCTTAGGTCTTGGAGGGGTTGGCGGCAGCGGAGAGGTAACCCTTGGTGCGGAGAAGCACCCTGCTAGGTATCTTACGGCAAACCCTGGTCATACTTGGCAACTCCCGCAAACGTGTCTGTCCCTCTACTCAGCTGCTTCTTCCATGAGCTTTACACACACACAGCTTTCCCAAGTCATGCCACCTGATGACCGGCTTCAATACAGGCTTCCCGGGCTGCCTTCTGCTTCCTAGCCTGGTGACGAGGCATAGAGGTACTCCAGACAAAGAGAAGCTGTGTGCGAAGAATGACATGGCTTGTAGACCCGCGACAACGGGGATAGTGCCTGGGCAGGTCTCCTGCAGACCCAACCTCTCCTGAGCGACGGTGCCCGGATGGGTAGAGTGCGTTGTTGCTAGCAAACTGTAGTCCTCGAGAAGGTTCACGAACTCACGACTAACTATTTCCACCTCTATCCCCCCCACCAATGTTGATCAAAGAGGTGCGGGATGTTCGCGCGACCACGTGAATGGCCAACAGAACGGGCATAAGCCGTCTCACTCCACCCTCGGTGGAGAATGACAGAGTGGGATTGTCACTGTACATCCTTGACAAGGACTGACAAAATAGCCTGAAGGGCAGAGGTGCACGTCTGTGCCTTCCCTTGAATAGTACTTGCGAACTAATGACAACACAAGAAATGGCAGGTTCAAAGTTCAGAAAAATAGCCATCTGAGAATAAGAATATCATTTTCCCAGGTCTTGTGTGCTTGTTTGTTGACCAACAAACAGTGCAAAACCCACTCCATCCTGCATGCAACTGTTACTTGAAGCACATTACCTAAGTTACCAAGCGATGCAAGTCGCAGTAATCACGGGTTGTCATGGGGCGAGGGTAACCCCTTGGCACTGAAGTGGGTCATACGTCATGGCACAATGGATTAGTAGAGAGTGAACACTGGCTACCAGCAAGAGTGCCGAGATGTAGCCGGGCGACCAGCCAGCAAGATAAACTGAGGAGGCAGGTCAAAGTCGCTGGTATAGTCTGACCGGGAGGGAGGTGGTGATAGGGGTGGAGGGGCAGAGAGGTACACGTCCAACTTGAGTGTGCGTGGTTGCTGCACACACATGCTTCACACTGGTGGTAGTTACTCAATAAGACATGGACTCAGTCGCATGTAGGCGCAAGGGGAGGGGGTGGTGGTTCATCTATAGCGAAGGCTACAATAGGAATCGACGTCGCTTGCGGCGTACGAGTCAAATACTGTAATTTTGTTTGGTTTTCATTATATTTTTGTGCACCCATATTCAGTGGCTTTTTTTGAGAAAATCAAAGGGTTTATTACTGAAATATTACTTTATGTCGATGGACGTCTTCCGTAAAAATGACACCCCAGAAGGGTACACACAACTTCCCTGCGACATAAAAGTGTTTTAATGGCGTACACACGGTGCGTACATTTCTAGCCAGCATGAAGCTCACTTTCAGATTATCAAGTTAAAAAAGAAAACACAAGTGTTTCTATTGGAAAAGGTACTCGTGTCGCATTTTGATAAGTCAGCAGAGTATCTTTATTGTTATAGGCTCCTTGTATTTCCCACTTCTCAGCATTCTGTAGCATGGGCATGTAATTTGACTCAGTTTGAAACCTATGAATTAAAGACACGTTCACACACAAACATGTTGAGAAAGATTTACAAGTACTGTAGACAATCTTCCCTGTTTTGCAAATAATCAATACATCGCAGTGGAACCACACACATGTTGTTCTAACAGGAACTTTGAAACATAATGCAGTACTAAAATGGCAAACATTTGTCAATAAACAAACAGAGGCTAAATTACATTCATAATTTTTGAAACTACAGTATACGGACATAGTTACGAGCAATATTACAACGTACAGATAGCTGATAATTCAAAAACACAAAAAAGAAATCTGAAACCTTAAATTGTAGGCCAAACAAGCATGCTACGGCCACATGAATAATGAAGGGTGCTACGGAATGTAGAGGAGGGGGTGGGGGAGGAGGCAGCAGAAAGATGAGAGTGTAACTTGCATTATTATTGGTTCCTTATGTTGCTACGCATACGGGGTTTACGCATAAGAAAGCTATTGTGGTGGATATATGAGGAGAGAGGCTTGAGTAGACAAAGTTATCCGTTGCTTGATGAAGTCACGTATCGCACAAAGTCGACTGTACAAGGGGCAAGAGCAGGATGTAACCCTCACCCCTATTTCATGCTGGCTATAATCAGCAGCAAATTTTCGTCAAATCTTTTATTTATTTAAACTTTGGCAAATCAATTAATAGTAGTGACATTACAAGCCCTATATATTTCACAGTGAGCTGGCAAACGTATCTTTAAACAATTTTCCCTGCGACTTCTTAAAAATTTTTTTTGGAATTTTTCTATTTTTGCATATATTTCTGGAACATTTTGACAGTTCCTGAGACTTACTTTGTAAAGTCGGTGTACTGTATTTGTAAAATCAGAGATAAGAAAAAATGTGTTATACTCTACAATGCTTGTTAAGGCTGAGATTTTTTTTCATATTCCTTTAAGTTTCACAAAATTCAGGAACATATTTTTCGTTTTTTAAAAGTTAAGTAGTTTATACTGAGAGTTGCTAAACATGTATTTGACAGTTTGAGAGAGCTACCAGAGAGGGGCCAGTGATTGGCTGAGGGCCAACACGAGAAGTGCAGAGCCAACCTGCTGCTCCAGTAGGAACTTCTCGCGCTGATGTCTCGTGCGGCGCCACTGCTCTTCATCCTCCCCATCTACCTCGTACACGTCCTCGTCATTGGGATCAGGTGGCTGGTGGTTCTCATCTAGACTATCTGTAAAAACACCATACACAACAGTTACGACATATTTACTGGACATGGGATGCATGCGTGGGCTACAGCCCAATAAATTACATTGCATGTATGTGTGATCTTTTTTGTTATGTTTATGCAGTATCTTGCTGGTGTACCCATAATATTTTATTGAAATTTAATTATTTTCGTATTTGCGTTTGTTGACCATAGTTTGTAGGCACCTTTTTAGTATATTTCTTAACATAAAATGTAATGGCACATGTCCTTGACAAAAATTCAAGTACTCATACATTCCTATAATTATTTTGAAATTCAAGACTTCTTGACAAACTATCACAAATGTATAGACGTTAAAATTATTTAAATTTTCTTCCAATTTTCTACATACAATTTTATGGTATAAACTGCTCAGATAACTGAAGGTATATTTCAGGGGTGATGAGAGCCACCATAATCTTCAGTTTAATGGAACTCATACTTTTATATTCATTACAGTCTTGACGTGTGACGCACACCGACATATATATATATAAACACGACTTTGTCTCATCTTCATGTGTCATCACGTTACCGCAGGTGGGGTTTGAACCCTGAACAACTTGCTACGAGAGCCTACCAGCACGCCTCTAGGTAAGGGGCACCCACGGACACTACGGTCAAGATTGTTTTACCTTTATGTCAGACGTCACGCCAACCCTCCCTCCCCAAGCAACCCAGCTCTGCGCCTGAGCTCGCGCAGCCGACGCAACTTTGCATAGCAGGGAAGCCTGCTTCCAGTTACTCTCTCCACCACCTCGTGTGATGGAGCTCTCTGCTGTTACAGCGTTCCTCACGAAGGACCACCGCTCTTCAAGACACATTCCATACCTTCAACCCCTGAAGTCGTCTTCAGCCCCTCTTAACACTCACTACTCCTCTGGTAGTGACACCGGAGTCCTTTCTGATCAACAGCATTAGAGTTAGTTAGTATTATTGCTACCTAGCCGCATCTGCTCTTGTCAAGTTTAGACCCAGGTCCCCTTCACCTGGTTTCACCTTAGTTTACTCCGTTACAGTTCCTGCCTGGGTAGTTAGGAGTTAGTGGGAGCCAGTGTCTATTCCTCGTGGGAATCAACACACAATCTTACATAACCTCTGAGTATTCATTTCTAGGGTGACTGTGACTTTAGCCCAAGTAGACGTCAGCCCAATAAGGGAAAGGAGGAGACTGCGTAGTTAAAACCCTTTCTGCCAAACCTAGAGTAGGACTGCGGGCTCCCTTAACCGGGCGCACGTACGTCCCAAACACACACATTAGACGGCCACCCATACTGTAGCTCAGGTACATCAAGGTGCCCACGTATAGTAGAGCCACAACAATCAGAAACTCAGTCCATGAGGCGGTTAGTCAGCCAGCCCAACCAATTCACTGCATTGCTATTTTCGCCGGAAGGAGTGATAAAAGTGGTTCTGGAGGTCTGACCCCTTTTGGACTGCACCCACGACGTGACTGGACATTCTCATCAGCCTAGTGCTACATCCACAGCTTTGTTACATTCGCCGGAAGGAGTAATTGGGTTGAATCTGAGTCGCCCAGCCAGGGCTGGCTTTACAACTAGCTAGGGAACTTCATCGCCTGCTCTCCCTTAGCGTGGTAGACCTAAGTGGTGTGAAGTGGAGAGCTAAGAGGGCAACTACCGCCTCTGAGCATAGTGTGACCTGCAACGCAGTGCCAACTGCCCTCAGCAGTGCCAACTGCCCTCAGCAGTCTATCCCCACGGGAACGAGCTCAAGCCGCCTGCCAACTGGAGAGGCCTCACTTCCCAGTTCCCTCCTGCTCCCTCTTTCAGCCACCCCACAAGACCGCCAGCAAGCTGCATCCTATCGTCGAGAGATTTCACCAAGGACTTCCAGTACCGCTGGGGATCGACAATCCTTGGTTCAGACCTAGCAGGACCAGCAGTCCTCCACTGGCTCCAATCAGCACCACCAGTCGCAGCACCACCTTCGCCCAAGGACTGGACAAGAGTTCCAGCCAGCAGCAACAGCGGCCGAGTCAGGAGCTACCCTGGGCCGTGCCCAATACAGGTAAACCAGTGGCGGTGTGCAAACCAGTAGTGTGAAGGATCGCTAAAGCCACACCGAGCCTTTGTGCCGTGCTGTCTAGCCACACGCCCCAGCTCACATACCGGCCGGGTCCAGTCAGTAGCCAGTTCAGTCAATCCTGTTGTATAGTCGAGTGTGTCTGACCGACACACTCGACTACACAACCATGACGTCGTCGTCTGCCACCCGACGTCATGTGTCAGTCTTGCCAATTGATAAACTTACAACAGCATGACAATTTCCATGGTTGAAAATAGTATTCCTGGGTTCAACGACAAACATTTTGGTGTTATGTTTTACAGAAACTAAAAATAAAAAAAGTATTCTTAGCAATCAAGGTAGTTTTCTTACCAATGTTCTTCCATCGAAACTTCCTCTGTCGGCCACCGCCCTCGGAGTGCAGCTCTCCGTCCTCAAAAAGTAACTCCTGCAACAGCCTCACTTCTCTGTTGTCGTCATCCATCATTCTTCGCCTGCAATTCCACAATGCAACTGTATATAACTAGATACAACATTAAGTTTCAGCTACTGCAATAGTTTGAGATAAGTCAGCCAGCAACAAACACAAACACACAAAAAAAACACACACACACAAAAAAAAACACATACACAAAAAAAAAACACACACACACACACACAGAGAGATATATATATTGTAATGGCTTCCTTGGGTTCCACACCCAGAACTTCCATGGTCTAATACCTTATCAAGGCTGAACAAGCCTCTTTTTAAAATAAAAAACTATTTTCTGAATAAATAGGCAGTCCTCACATGTGTATCTTGTCGAGCTGCTCCTTGACTTTGCTGCTGTCGAGCTGCTCGTCATCGCCATCTTCAGAGTCCATGTTGTCCAGTCCTCGCTCGTCCTCATCCACGCTGTCCCACTCAGACTCAGACAACTCCGCCTCATTCTCAAAAAACTCCGCCAGCGACTGGACCTTCCCTCTGCCAGCCGGGACCGCTATCTCGTTCTCCTCCGAGTCGTATGCCACCGTCTCCGAGTGCACTGACCCAGCGTTACTGTCCCCATCGTCGCCTGACCCCGTCACACTTGCCAAGGGTTGTGGGCCATCCTGCTCGTTTTCATCATCTGAAACAATCATGTACGCAAAAAAGAAAATTAGGTAAACATTTCTGTATTAAAAAAATTACAAGAAAAAATAGAAATAGAATTGGTTACAGTAACATTTATTGCTACGACTAACGTTTCCATTTACAAAGACGTGTATCCCTAAACCTTGTGTTAACACTGTTTATAACAAAAATTAGAATTTCAAAGCTATTTTTACAACTAGCTGTGATCTCATTTTACCCTCATTTAAGACTTTTATAGATTAGTAGAAAAAATAAAGAAAATTTATATTATGTTAATAAATTTTACTGTTAGTAATGTTTAAAAAAATTAAAAGAAGAAATTTAAAACCTTTAAAATAAAAAAGAAATTAATTTAAAAAAAAAATAAAAAATCTATACAATTATTTTATTATTTTCCATCTTTTCTTTGCAGCTTGTGAGTTGTGAATACATGATCCCGCTATTATCTTTAACACATACACATACATAAAATCCACCATAACTTTAGTCTATGTACATATATATATATATATATATATTTCTTGTTTAAAGACCACTGCAAACACCACATTTCTGAACACTCTTCAACTCATCTGATTTCATGAGAACCACTGAAGACTGTGACCCTATAAGCAGTGCCATTTCTTGTTTCTGGCATTGTTGGAGTCACGGGAAAGTGACAGAGATTACTGTATTATTATAGTAGGTAGGTTGATGTTGTGTAATCCTTGAAATTTGTTACTTTTATGGAAATGGGTGTCGCCTGGCTTGCGTGCTGCAGTGCCTGGAGCGGAGCTAGTTGGTAACACGTAGTTGAGTGACAGTGCTGCCCTCTGCAGTGCCTGGAGCGGAGCTAGTTGGTAACACGTAGTTGAGTGACAGTGCTGCCCTCTGCAGTGCCTGGAGCGGAGCTAGTTGGTAACACGCAGTTGAGTGACAATGCTGCCCTCTGCAGAGCCAATGTGGGGGTTTCGCGAGTGAGTGCGGGGCAGTCAATCTGTAGTCACGGCTGGTCAAACTACTCGATGTGGCTACGCACGCGATCAAGCAGAGTTCCGTGATGTGTGGCATTTGTATCCTATGAAGCGGGTAGAAGAGTATAGCAAGATTCTTAAGATTGTACGATGAACACTTTAGGCAGCAAAGGTCAGAGCAAACGGCATTCGTGTTCACGAGTCCAGCCACCAAAAATCGATTTAATGTTGGGCAACATACGTAAATGATACAAACGGCACGTTCACATAATTTTTTGAAAGAAAACAGCTTGGACGTAGCTTGCCCCTACTTACATCGTTAGTTAGAAAGACGTTGTTTTATGTCTGTAGGCGAATGCCGTGCGCCAGGTGCACCACAGACGGCAAACACGTGAACTTGGAACTGTAGTAAAACTTAAATATTTGCGACGGGGCGACATTTCTAGAGAGACAGTAATTTGTATAGCGCAGCTCATATGTTAAATGTATTATTAAAAGCAACCATTTTTACAGTGTGTGTATGGTACCTGTCACAAGGAAATATTGTGTTACACTGTTACTACACAGTGTAGTATCGTTAATGTTGTATACAAATTTAAAGAATAGAGGCTAAGATACAAGGATGTATAGTGATAGACAGATACATACAGTTAGATATAGCTACAGAGAGATAAAGATAGGTAATACTAAGGTTCTGCAATGCACCAACAATGAAGAATTATGTAATATGCTTTATGACACGAGGTTGCTACAATCTACAAAAACAATTACCTGAAAAAGCTAGTCTCTTGTGAGAATGTTTCACTTTTCTAGTCAATATGCTTTCTTTTAATCCTGAGCTCTCTTCATCAGAAGATGCCAGGTTCAGGGTTGTTTGTGGAGTATTCTCTTCTCTGTATCTAAGGTCAACAAACATATTCATTAAAGGTTTTTAAAAAATACAACAAAAAGAAAACTATAATTAACTGCTATAACAAAGTCAAGAGAAAAAAAACTTTAACAAAATTTGGGTCATAAGCTTATTTGGAAGTATTTTAATTTGTAAATATAGAAAGTGAACAATGAAAATCAATACGAGGAATAAAAGATCGTTGTGGTTTCATAACATGAAATACAATGAAACCTTGTTGCTGTGTTCCGTTTATTCAGTTTACCCGTAACAGTAATTTTTTTTTGACGGTCCAGACAACTATCCTATATACAGCGGAACCTCTATCCATAGAATTTCAGGAGACTGACATAAAAATTCTATAGATGCAGACATTCTGTAAATGTTGACCCCTCGCAGGGGCGCACAGCTGCTGACGAGACACAAAATCATGCACAAAAACGCGCGAGGTACACAGGGGATTTCCCGATTTCTCTCTCTAGAATCTGCTGACAGTTAACTTGTATATAGTGGGACAGGAGTTAAATTCAGGAGGCAGCCGAGGCAGGAGGGCAGTTGATCAGGACAGTTGAACAGAGTCAGTTGAATCCGTGCTGTCGGGAGACGCTGGACCAGGGCGNCAGTTGAACAGAGTCAGTTGAATCCGTGCTGTCGGGAGACGCTGGACCAGGGCGAGTTGAATCCCAGCCGCCGGACCAGCGTCAGTGAGAATCAGTCAGGCAGACATATCGCACGCAGAGAAGCGGCAGTCGGATGAGCCAGTCGAGGCCGAGTTCGGATCCCGGCCGAGTTAATTGTCGCCAGACGAGACGGGAGTTGTTCCGCGGCACAGCCGCGAGACGAGTTAGATGTTCAGCCGAGACGGGAGGCGAAGGAGACACTGGAGTAGGCAGTCGTGTGACGGGAACAGTGCCGAGAACTTATGAGTAAATTCCCGGAAACGAGTGGCAGCCCCATACCGAGAGACGCCATTCCCCGAGAAGACGTAGTCGTGCGCCCGATGGCGACGAGGCAAGCAGTCAGTCAGTCAGTCAGTCAGTAAGTAAATTGTGATGTCGCCAGGGAGAGAACCTAGGAACAGCCGAAACTTCATGTGTAAATTTCCGAGACAAACCAAGCAGAAGTGCCGAGAACTTATGAGTTCATTTCCGAAAACGTAGTGGCCGTTTCCGAGACGGAGAAGTCGGGAGCGCGAGACGAGTCGTGGCAGATGAAAGCCGCAGTCGCAGATAAGTAGAAACGTCTCGATTCAAACAACCTTCCCCGACGCATAGCATTCCGCCCACCAGCCCTTCAGGCCTACGACTTGTAGGAGGGCTCAGTCTCGCCAGTGTGTGTAAATACCTATGTTACCTTCAGGCAAATAAAATACTGGTGTGTTAACTAACGGAGAATCCGAGTATTTGTTTACCCCTAACGCAACAACCACATGCGCCCTTAGTCCGCACCAAAGTATAGTAACTTAGTACCCTACTAGCCATCAACCTGTATAACTCAGGTGGCCTAGTAGCAAAATGTTGAACACATTGATAGGCCTATGATAAGTATTTGTCAAGTTTAACTAAAATAAAACAACGCAAATGGGAATATTAAAGGAAACATTCATAATGCAGTAGAACCGTGTTATAAAGTTCTCAAGGGAACCAAAAAGTGTTAACATATGAAAAAAAAAAAAAAACCAACAGCGACGACAAATAAGCAATCCCCTGTAATTTTTTTCGGTACTCACACTCAAACTTAATAAAAACCGTATATAAACACATCTTTTGAAACCACATGCTCAGGAAAAGCTGCCGACGTAGCAGAAGTATTACCCACAGAGCAACTAACAACAGTCGCAGTTACTAGCTAACAGTACGTTTATGCCATCACCCGAAACCTTAGTTCCTGAAATCCAACTTTCCAAACTAAGGCTTTGGTTACGTGTTCATACAATCATATGAAACTCCGTTTAGAAAACTTTAGTTTCGTATGTTGTTTTATGCCGTATATCACTAAACAATTTATCCTTTTTGTTATGGTGATACGAAAAGGAAATAAATTTTACAGAAATTCTTAAATATGACTTAACAAGTTGTTTAAAGTTGCATACATTGCTTGATAAAACACTATCAACCAAAAAAAACAATATTTCGTAACTTTTTAAAGATGCAATATATTTATTGTGTATTAGTTATTTTTGTACCTGCAGCAAAATTATATAATCACTTTGCATTTACACACATTATTTCTAACCAATTAAACATCTCGTTTTACACTTCAACATATCCTAGTTGTACATTTCATACCATAATTACAAACAAAACCGAAGTTTCATTGTTTATATCGCGCACGAAACCTACGATTCGACGCAAAACTTTAAATACAAACCTCGGTTTTGAGATACGGTGAAACCTCACTTTGCCGGCGTTTATACTGAACACAAACTTCTGCTTTCAGAAACCTAGGTTACCAAAACTCGGTTTTAGATGTTGGTATATACATACTGTAAGAAATAAAAATGTCGTGAATATTGTGGTTGATAAAGTGCAGTGAATAGGGTTTCCTTAATTTTGCGTGGCCTTTTCCATTAATTTTCCGGGCATTTTTAATACAATTACACATTTATAGATATATGCATTCGTAATTTTCATGGAAATATATTCAAATGAAAAACTTGCCAGTGTTGTTGAATATGTTACACCGCCAATAGATATCTTGAAAATATGGCAACGCTGTTTCTTGTGGTTGTTGGTCGTTCGTTACCGACATGACTGCTGCCATAAACATTGCAATTGCTTGTCAAATGTCTAATAAAAATTCTACAGTACAGATTTCATACAGATATGTACTGTATCTCCACACTTTTCAGTTTTTTTGTATTTCGTGCTCTCAAAATACATGTTGTGTCTGAGACGTATATTGTCATCATTTATTACTTTTTGTTAAAAAGGAAGAGTTAAAAGCAACAGTGTGACGAAATCAACAACATGTTATTTCGGAAGTGGTAAATTACATAAATACGACTAAACACAGGGCAGTGAGACGTAAGTAAAAACTATGTGTGTTGCAAATTCATTTTCTTTGTGTTACCTATTAGTATTACCTGTGCATGTTGTACGTAACGTACTGTATACCCACTTCGTATGCCATGGTGAGTACAGTTGATAATTATACATTTTTGTTAATACTTTGTTGTTAAATGATCGGAGCATGTAATTTTCGGCGATGCTAGAGAAATTTTTGATCTATCTGTGTGGTAAAAATTAAATTTTGAGTTTTAGCATTATTTACGTAGGAATTTTGTTGGGACAACAGCAAATTTTTTGTGAACACGAACTTTCGATCCATCAATGTTGGATGGGTGGTTTGCACTATAAACAACGTTAAAGAAACCTGCATGCTACGAATCGTAAAACATAAATTGACCGTATCCATTGAGATGTTCTGTCTGAAAGCCAGATATATTAGGAACAATCGTTTAGCTGTGAAATACAGTGTATTTTAGATGATTAATTCGTGTTATTTACGTTTCACTGTATTTCTCATTGGTACATTCACCAAAGATTGCACGCATAATTCATTTTTGAACGCTATGTGAATGCAAAAAAAACGGATAATCGACAACTGGTGCTATCAATACTATTGTTTATATTCCGTAATAGTTTTTCGTGTTCTATATAGACTACCATTCTTCTTCTTCTCACGTCTTTACTGCATTCGTAGGATGGCGACAATGAGAAACCATCTCGTATTCTTATTCTTTTACGTGTTTACTGCACTCGTACGTAGGCGACAATGAGAACGAATCACACAATCTGCGACATTGTTTTCAACAATCTATGGTCTTTTTATTGTAAACGGAATTTGGAACGAGGTTAGAGCCGTGGCGGTATTTTGATTATTATTGGAAACTATCGGCTGAGTGTGTTATTAGAATTGTAAAGATTTGAAAAAGATTTGGCAAGTAATTATTGGCAAAAATTGCTGCAAATAAATCAGTTGTGGTAATTTTAACCAAGAGATTGAGCATAGCTTGGCCGACGAAGGAACACTGAACAAAAATATTAATATAAATAAAAATAAATTTTTGCTGAATTTCAAAAATTTAATTTTTTAATATAAAGTGAATATTTACTCATGAATTGACTTAAGTTGTTTTAATGACATCTTTAGGCTGTTGGTTTAAACAAAAATGCATTTTGAGGTTATTTAAAATATTTCTCTGGTCTAAAATCCAAGCCAGCATCAACCGTTTTCCGGCATGCTTCGTTATTTTCTTGTTTGTCCACTGAAAAACGAATAATCGAGAATCCACTGTAATACAATCCATTATAAATAAACAACATAAAAAACACACACAGCCACATACTCTCAATTTGGGGTTTTTAACATGTATTCCCTGCTGATATACATTTTATAACAGCATAAACTCTCAAGACAACCTCAGAGAGATGCTAATTTCTACCTAAGAAATGTGCAGCAGTTTTAAAACTATGTAGCTTCAGTCTGTTCACAGAAGGGCAAGGTATAAGTCACGGACAGAAGTCACTGAAAGCTCGCTGAATTATTCGTGTTCCAACAGGATCTATTAACCACATTTTTGCATTCAAACCTTAAAAATCACACAAAATCCCTGTAAGAATAAACTCTGTGGTACAAAAACAATGCAAAAGATTTTGTAAATTTAGCGATCTGCCACTTTAAATGTGAGATATCATAGTTCTTCCCAGTCATACATGAAAATTCACATTATTTTCCATGTTATTGTGAACCCAAAATTTATAGGTCTCTAGTTCTACCTATTATCATATAATTCTAGCGATTTTAATCCCATTGAACCATGACCAATCCAACCCTAAGAATTTACATATGTAAAAACTCTTAAAAAATATAAAGAAAAAAAGAAGTAATGCTTATGTGAATACAAAATGTGCTTACTGATCAGGTTTGACAGGCGACAAGACATCCTCGGAGAGGGTCAGGCAGAGGTCCTGGGAATCTCCTGGCAGTTGGGACTCTGTGCTGTCTTTCCAGTCATCTTTCCCCTCCAGGGTTGCAGACTCCACCGCCTGGCTCTCAAACCTCCCGGAGCACAGCGCCAGCAACTCTGAGCCCTGGTCTGCCAGGCTAGGTCTCGTCAGGCGGTTCACCAAGCTTTCCATTCCATTTCTTCCGACATCTACAACAGTATAGAGATCAAAAATTTATTTATTTATTCAGATGACGATCACAAGTGCTACTAAAAAAAAAAACTTAAAAGTAAATATTCTTTAAACTCATGAGAAATAATTCAAGGTAGGTAAATCAAAAGAGTTATGTAACTGAATTCGGATTTTGATTGGATCTCCATTGCCTACACTAACTACGAAAAACATAAATACAAAAGGAACAATATATGGATGAGGAACACAAATGCAATAAAAATGAGATAATATAAATAAACACATAAACATAACAAGAAACAACGATCCAGTTGGACAAACACAGACACAAAAACAAAAGAAGACAGTACAATTATGATAATACGAAAACAGCAAAAACCACAAGCGAAACAGACAATGCAGAAAGTCAAAACAAATGACATATAAAAGGATCGACAAATTATAGTGATCCAGTCTGACAATGAACAAAACAAAAACCAACAAAGACAGCATAAATGTGGCTAGACAACATCAGCAAAATTTACATGTGAAACACAAAACAGCAGAAAAGTCATCAAATGTATAAATGGAGCCCAAAACAATATGATGCAGTCAGACAACGAACAACGCAAAACACGACGGACAGCACAAGTTTGAAAACACAGACGGCTAACTAAACAGTAACAAGATAACGGTAATAAGTCACGACGCTTCTGTAGCTGTTTATCACCTGAAGATGGAAGCTGCCCACTTCAGATGCTTTGTAGAGAAAGGGCCCAATGCCTCGAGGGTCTACTGTAAGGAGGAGGAACTGGCTGCAATACTCAGCCAAGCACTGTGTGCACCTGCCCCTTCATGAAACCACCCACAGGTCACACCTGCATCTCCAGCCCGAGTCTCTCTTCCCGACGGTACCCGAGAGATTGCAGACTCCACCGAAGCAACAGTCGAAGACAGCCTCATGACCCCCCGTCACTCACATAGTACAAATACTCAAACTAGATCCCGCTCGCCCTGCAATTCAGCCACCTACCAGGCCTACTCTCAAACCCACACCTCCACCGGTAGTATGTAAAGTAAGCGAGATACCGACCCACCCAGCACTTTCCACAGAGTAGGATGAGTAGAGCATATACCCCGTAGACGGAGCACAGCTTCCTAGCTCTCGAGGTTTAGCTAGATGTCAGCCTCTAATCATCAGAGAGTTGATATCAACGTCTATCAAAATTCATGCTGGCTTTATACCAGAGATGTTAAACAGAGACTTCACGAAAAAAATATCCTTTAAACAACTTAATTGGCACTTTTCCAGGTCAAAATTGGTTGGTGTTGATTTTACGAGGAAAGCAATTTTACAAAGTCATTCTTGAAAACTATAGCACCACGTAAAATCGGAGATCTACTGTACTGAGTACAGAATGAGTCTACCTTACAAAACACAGGCATACTCAATTTACACAAATGAAATTCACCATCAAATTTTCCTGAGCAGAGGCCCTCAAGCTCTTCCATGTTCTCCTGGGTGGCTACCGGCTCCACCTCGGCGAACAACTTCTTCTGCGTCAAGTGGAGACGGCTCGGTCCTCGTCCCTCGCCGGTGAGAGGAGTGTTCTCAGCAGACGACACTGTCTGACGGGAGTTGGGTGTACCTGCAGACTGTACGACAGCACAGTCACATTACACAAAGCAACATACAAGGACTTCTACTAACAACAGCAACCTTAGCAATTATGCACTTTACCCCCTCCACAATAAACCAACTCAAGTATGATGAAACAATTATTTTGGATTTCTAAAATTTTGACTATTAATTTGTACTATTCTCTTAATCTCTTTCTCTGACTCACCCTCTCTCTTTAACTATCTAAATCTTTAAATCTATATCTCTCCGTATTTGTATGCATGTGAGTGAGTGGGTAAATGAGTTGGTGAGAGAGTAGGTGGGTGGGTAGGTGAGACAGTAGGTGGGTGGGTGGGTAAGAGAGTAGGTGGGTGGGTAGGTGAGAGAGTAGGTAGGTGGGTGGGTGAGTTGGTGAGAGAGTAGGTGGGTGGGTAGGTGAGTTGGTGAGAGAGTAGGTAGGTGGGTAGGTGAGTTGGTGAGAATAGGTGGGTGGGTAGGTGAGAGAGTAGGTAGATGGGTAGGTGAGTTGGTGAGAGAGTAGGTGGGTGGGTAGGTGAGTTGGTGAGAGAGTAGGTGAGTTGGTGAGAGAGTAGGTGGGTGGGTAGGTGAGTTGGTGAGAGAGTAGGTAGGTGGGTAGGTGAGAGAGTAGGTGGGTGGGTGGGTAAGAGAGTAGGTGAGTGAGTAGGTGAGTTGGTGAGAGAGTAAGTGGGTGGGTAGGTGAGTTGGTGAGAGAGTAGGTGGGTGGGTAGGTGAGTTGGTGAGAGAGTAGGTAGGTGGGTAGGTGA
The DNA here is from genome assembly GCA_002778355.1 of Clitarchus hookeri. Classification (NCBI taxonomy): domain Eukaryota; kingdom Metazoa; phylum Arthropoda; class Insecta; order Phasmatodea; family Phasmatidae; genus Clitarchus; species Clitarchus hookeri. The sequence goes on from NQII01001404.1 coordinate 319,924, forward strand.
GAGAGTAGGTGGGTGGGTGGGTAAGAGAGTAGGTGAGTGAGTAGGTGGGTGGGTAGGTGAGTTGGTGAGAGAGTAGGTGGGTGGGTAGGTGAGTTGGTGAGAGAGTAGGTGGGTGGGTAGGTGAGTTGGTGAGAGAGTAGGTAGGTGGGTAGGTGAGAGAGTAGGTGGGTGGGTGGGTAAGAGAGTAGGTGAGTGAGTAGGTGGGTGGGTAGGTGAGTTGGTGAGAGAGTAGGTGGGTGGGTGGGTGAGAGAGTAGGTGGGTGAGTGCGTGCATGCATGCACCTCCATAATCAAAAATACTTAATATTATTTCAAAATTGAAAAATATGTGGAAATACCTCACAGTTCATACAAGAGAAGCATGGAAGTACAGTGAAACCCTTTTATTCTTCTCAAGGGATCTGCTAAAAATGACACAAAATGCAGGAAAGTGTAAAAGATGGGTAATTTATATAAAATTATATTTGAAAACAGGTGTGAAATAAGGAAATTATAAAATTTGGGAATGTAAAAGAATAGTTTTACCACATTACATTAATAACATACAATTCACACACGCATGATATGGTTGGCAGCATCCAAGAACATAACCACTGTAAACTTTTTTGGGGAGTGCCAGTGTATAAGCTTTTCTATCTTATTTTAAAGCAAAATGAAATTTTCTAGCCATTCATATGTCCCTCACAAAACAAGCACCTACCTTGACGCTGGAGGCTCGACTCGACCTGACAGGGAGACTGAAGATAGGCGACAGGAAGTGACGCTGCGAAGACTTCTCCTCACTCAGAGGAGCGGCACCTCCGCACTTCATACCTCCTCCCGGCTGATAGGCAGAGATAGGACACGTATCCTCAACACCCTCACTGCTGTCACCTTCAACACCACCAAACAACATTCACTGTTATCACAATGCACCGCTGCATTCTAGTTAGCTACTTCGGTTAAACCTAAATTTCCAATTTATCCAAATTTAGCATTTATTTCACAAAATCCTAAAAATGATGTAAAATATAAATTCTACATACATTAATTATTTTTTCCCATTTACTAATTTTTAAATCGCCATGGATTCAATTAATGAAAACTACTTCCCCAAACTACAGAAAGATAATTTTAAAACTTAGTTTATAAAAAAATTTCTGTGAATACATAATATTTCTCATTAGTCTGCCCGTTTTGTAGCTTCCTTACCCAGCACACAATAACACATCACAATGCTCATATATATTACAGTATTAGTTTGATTCCTAATGATAACATTGTTCCTGTCGGTATAGTCACACAATCACAATATACTTGCCAAGTACTATCCACATCAAAATACATCATTATAAACAATAAAAAATTTATTTAAATCAAAAGACTGAAGTTGTATTTGCACCTCACATCTGTTTCACTGAACACATTAGAAAGCCAGTATACTGTAGCTAGCATTAAACAAAACTGTGAAGCATTGTTTAGTTTATAATAGATGGAAATGTGGTTAGACTTCTTCAAGATGCTGTAACTGTGGTTCTTATCAAGCAGTAGGCAGCAGTTTGGACATCACACAATATATGTCAAGCTTGGAAATATTACGAGGCTGGGGAAATTGTAAGGAGGCACACTTCCATTCTAGATTAGAAGTGGAATTTGCTCAATACAGACGCGGTTGCGTTGCTGCACTTAGGAAGGCAGTACTACAGTCTCCAGTATCACTAACAAATAACTCACCAAAACGTTCACTCAATCAGTTGGCTTTCACTTACAGACATTGGTAACACTGTGCTACGCCAGGTTCACTGTGCATGTGCGCCAACTCACTTCCTTGGAAATATTTAACTCGCAACTCAGTGGCCAGCACAGTGGTGGTGATGTTGAGCAAAAAATTTAGATAACATTTATGATGGTTATTTTTTAAGTATTCTACAATACAATGTATCTAGGAAAAAATACTGCGACTTGCCAAAATTTGAAACAATACGTCTTAGCACCCTGCATTACTTAGCTGTACTTGCAGTTGCTTTGTTTGCAATAATACCACAGCTGCACGTGGCCGGCGAAACATATTTATTGCATTGCACGAAGTATAACTTGGCAAAAGATATCGCAAGTTGTAACTCAATGTTATTAGCAATTCTAAGAGTAACGTGAATTTGAAAATGGATTTATAAACCTCAGCGAGGGGTTTCAGCAAACAAAAAGCAGTTTCAAAATAAGCTAAATAAACTATTATTTACATATTACAATAATACATTACACAGTCAATATATCAACTTGCGCAATGCAGCGACTGGCAAACTGCTGACTGCTGATGCTGTTGCACGACTGTGTTGCTACTGCGCAATGCAGCGACTGGCAAACTGCCGACTGCTGAAGGTGTTGCACGACTGTGTTGCTACTGCCCAATGCAGCAAAAGTAAACTGCGCAGCAGCTCCATGCCACTAGCTTGTTGCAGGGCATGGTAAGCCACAAGTGAAGCGCTGCACCACGGCGCAATTGAGTCATACACTACACTAACTCCCCTGTGTTAGTGCACCAACACTAGAAATTTCAGTGTTACCCATCACTACTTCATCATCCCAAAACAGCTCAAGTTTGAAATCAGAGCATGGCCTGGAAATGTAATTGCCAACAGATAGCAACTCAGTAATTTGCTTTATCCAAGGGTAATAAAGTCCATTTTCGCCTCGTACTGTCTCTAGATGAATCGGGCTAGAAAATTTTGAAATATATTGCATTAATTAACGTAGCTATATTTTCAAAATACCCTGCGACAGTTCTGCGGCCTGGTTGAACAAGTAAGAACCAGCATGTATGTGGTGAAGTGAGCAGTAAGAAGAGACGTTGGTGTGTATGTGTGTGTGTGTACGTGCATGTGTGTGGCTGAGGGAATTCAGAATGAAGTGAAAAACTTGCACTGTTTTATTGTGTTTCAAAATTCAAACACACTTCTATTTTTGCACAAAATTCTGTTTGTTATACTACTAAGAGACATTTGATGACAAAATGAAAAATAGTATTAATAATATGCCTAGAAACTCTTTCTTGCTTACATGCGTGGTATGGTCTCTTATCCAGTAGTCATAACCTGATGCCATTTTATGATACTTTAATTTTAAGTATTTGCTGTGCGCTAATTATGTTAAAACNGGGGGGGGGAGAGGGGAGGGGACTTCGGTAGTTTTTTTCCTTCTTATTTTACGAATATCAGACCATATATAATCCATTAATAATTTTTTAACACATTTTTAAAGTAAATTATTACATAACATTATTAAGACCATAATTTAAAAATAAGGTTATATATGGTGAAACATAGGCTGTACACTAAAACAATGTCTTAGAACTTAGCCAATATAAAAACCTCAACATACCTAAAGTAACACGTGCATGCACATGCACACATTCTTGCATGCATGCATGCATGCGCACACACAC